>CM023490.1:29054404-29157871 GCA_013339685.2 Hyalomma asiaticum | reverse complement strand
ATCGCATGGCCGCTCAAAGGATCAAAGCTCAGAGCATACCTCCTATAAGTCATGCTTCTGTCAGATATGAGTGGTGATTGCGTTCTAAAGCGATCGTAACGCACAGTGCAAGCGACATCATCTCGGCTGGACTAACATTTAAAGCTTTTCAAAGCAAGTTCGAATCAAATAATGAACGGGCTTGATATGTGCTAATTAAGCATATGAACTAGAAGAGAAGCTCAGGGGTAGATGGAGGCTTGAATGAATTAATTGCATATATAGCTGTACAACACTTATGATCATCGAGGCTGAATACCAAATTGAGAGTGACTGCGCAGATGCACCTTTGCTGGGCTTTCCATCAATGTAGTGATATAGATAGGTTGTACAGAGACCAACAACATCCGCGTTGCGGAGGCGATGTTAAGCGACAAACCGTTTGCTCGTCCAGAGCAATTTGCTAATCTGAAGCCAGCTAAAATAATTTACAATACACAACTTTTACATACATACAATAAATGAATACATAAATACACAGTGTACAATACATAAATACATAACTTTTACTCGGTAAAAATGAAGCGTATTGTCATCGCGAGCCTTCATAGACACTGTGTGCCAAGGTTAAAGAAATTTCATTGAGCCAGAGTGGTGAAAATGCAATAGAATAAAACTGAATTGAAATGAATGTTTATTTTCACGTTTGGTTCAACATGAAGGATGGCGGGAGTAAAAGCTGCACTAAAACTGCTCGACTAGCTCCCACTACCTAAAAATAAATGAGTCAGAAGCAGTAGCAGACAAACAAGATAATAAAAGCATAATACAGAGAACTATGGTAATGTAAATCAAAATAATTCATAATTTAAACGTAAACAGGATACAAAAAAAAACATGAGAAGCTAGACGAGACTATGTATACATGTATTACAATATGAAATCCGTATATCACGCATACATCCGCCGGTACCGAGAAATATTAGACGGAAATCTGAAAAAGAGGTTTTGAACTTTGGTTTAGTCTCTTGTTATGGTACATACGAAGGTGAAATTAGACAGTGAAATCTACAAAGGATAATTTTACAACTTAGACGTACGAATTGTTTCTTTTTATTACCCTTTAAGAGTATACTTCTATAGAGCCTATTCTCAGAGTGACATAAACGCGAAAATATCTTGCAAACTCGTCAAAGATCTCTTGTTTTTCGAAACGGAGCATTTAACTGATCGAGGCTGTCTCTGCGAAGGTCAAAGAACCTCCGTTTCGTTATCGAGATCAGTGCCCCTCTTTATAAAACACCGCCGGAACTAATTACCGGCGTCTCATCATCAGCGACCATTAGGGGCATCGGAAGTAGCTGGCCAGAAGAACGTAATTAGTGGCAACTAGCGCCCGGCATAATTGCGAACGATGGAAAGCACACCGCCTCCTCCATGCACGTACGGAAGGCTAGACTGATAGAAGCATATAATAGAGAGTTTTAGCAGCGGCGGCTAACCGTACGGTGACTACGGCAATGCCTTGCCGTCGTGGTCCGCACGTCGACATTTTAGTATGGGAGACCTGGCAGATGTTTTCTCCGGCCGTGAAAATCATGGAAGAGTAGCTGATAAAGTTCGGGCAAACTAAACTTTCTGCCTGCCGACCACGATGGCGCGGCATTGGCCGTACTGAACTACTTGGTAAGCCGGCTGCTATAACCTCTGATATGTGTCTGAACGGCTGAAGGAGGAGGGCTTTCTTCTTTGTTGTTATGTTATAGGATAGCTCCACGTCACCGAGATGCCACGCATAGGCTGCAAGCGCTAGCGAATGATGACCATGCACGGCACGATAGTGCTGCTCATCAATCAATCATTGCGCGATTTCAATTCCCGCGCCGCGGTGGTCTAGCGGCTATGACATTCGCCTGCTGATCCCAAGGTCGCGGGATCGAATTCGGGCAGCTGCCATTTGATGGAGGCTATAGCGTCCAGCGCCATCATCATCGCTCGGGATGTATACGAAAATTGGCATGCCACAAGATTGACTGCATCACGAACATAAATGACAGGTCATAACATGAAAATCATGACATGCATGTCATGAGCGACATGATTTACATGCCACTGTCTTGGTGCTCTCCTGGCGGTTTCGCTAATGGGATGTATACGAAAATTGGTATGCAACAATATGACTGCATGACGAACATAAACGACAGGTTACAACATGAAAAGCATAAAATGCATGTCATGAGCGAAATGATTTACATGCCACGCGTTTCGTTACAGGGACGTATAGGGAAATTGGCATGCCACAACATGACTGCATGACAAACATAAATGACAGGTCATAACACGAAAATCATGACATGCATGTCATCAGTGACATGATTTACATGCGACGGTCTTGGTGCTCACCTGGCCGTTTTGTTAATGGGATGTATACGAAAATTGGTATGCCACAACATGACTGCATGGCGAACATGACTGACAGGTCATAACATGAAAATCGTGATATGCATATCGCGAGCGACATGATTTACATGCCACGCGTTTCGTTAACGAGATGTATACGAAAATGGCATGCCACAAGATGACTGCATCACGAACATAAATGACAGGTCATAACATGAAAATCATGACATGCATGTCATGAGCGACATATTTACGTCACTGTCTTGGTGCTCTCTTGGCGGTTTCGTTAGTGGGATGTATAGGAAAATTGGTATGCAACAATATGACTGCATGACGAACACAAACGACAGGTCACAACATGAAAAGCATAACATGCATGTCATGGGTGGCATGATTTACATGCCCCGCGTTTCGTTACAGGGACGTATAGGAAATTGACATGCCACAACAGACTGCATGACAAACATAAATGACAGGTCATAACACGAAAATCATGACATGCATGTCATGAGTGACATGATTTACATGCGACGGTCTTGGTGCTCTCCTGGCCGTTTTGTTAATGGGATGTATACGAAAATTGGTATGCCACAACATGACTGCATGGCGAACATGACTGACAGGTTATAACATGAAAATCATGATATGCATGTCATGAGCGACATGATTTACATGCCACGCGTTTCGTTAACGGGATGTATACGAAAATTGGCATGCCACAAGATGACTGCATCACGAACATAAATGACCGGCCATAACATGAAAATCATGACTTGCATGTCATGAGCGAGATGATTTACATGCCACTGTCTTGGTGCACTCTTGGTGGTTTCGTTAGTGGGATGTATAGGAAAATTGGTATGCAACAATGTGACTGCATGACGAACATAAACGACAGGTCACAACATGAAAAGCATAACATGCATGTCATGGGCGGCATTATTTACATGCCCGGCGTTTCCTTAATGGGATGTATACCAAACTTGCATATGGCACACACCGACAGAAGACGAACGTAAAGACAGTTCATACATTAGAATCATGACCCGCGTGTCATGACCGGCATGATTACATGCCCATGGTCCTGGCGCTATACTGCCGTTTCGTTAATGGGGATGTATACGAAATTGGTTTGGCACAACATGACTGCATGACCATCATAAATGACAGGTCATAACATGAAAATCGTGACATGCATGTCATGAGCGGCATGATCCACATGCCACTCGTTTCCTTAATGGGATGTACACCAAAATTGCTATGGCACAACACGACTGCACGATGAACGTAAGTGACAGGTCATAACGTTAGAATCATGACATGCGCATATGAGTGGCATGGTTGACATGCCACAGTCATGGTGCTCTTGCGGCCGTTTCGTTAACTTCATATGTACTAAACTCGGTATAGCTAGACAAGAATGCAAATCAATTTTACGTTCCTTATGCGTGCTTCGCATTTCCTTTATTCCCCCTGCACTTGGGATCTGCCAATTTTTTTCTTAAATAACACTTCACGTACTTCTATTGCACAATTTTTGTGAGTTTGACGTAATCCTTATTGTATGCCATAACACCACGTATTCTTTGTTTGCTTCATGCCCTGTATATAGGGGGCGCGGGTGCTCTTAAGTGAAGTTATTTTTACTTTTTGCCGGAGCACGCCCGCATTGTGATGATGCAAATAAAGGAACTTGAACTTGAACTCGGCACTTCCTCGCCTCTTGGCTTCATTAAAGCAGCAATCAGACGGCACGGCATACGTCGGCCGCCATCACGGCTATCGCTTGCTTCGCTGCAGAGGCGAAATGCCGACGCATGCATACTGTGCGACGTCAGTGCACTTTGAAAAAGCCACGGTAGTGCAATCTTCTGGAATCCTCAACGACGGCGTTTCACAACCATGTCGTGGTTTTGGGACGTAATACACCAGAAAACAGTAAAACTTCTTTTGGCCTAATGTGCTGCTTCAAGAGAGCTTCCGTTTGACAAACATGAATCACAAAAGATCTCTCTCCTTTCCCTCTCGCCCTCTCCCTCCACCCCGCACGCACAACTTCTCAATACACGCGTGTGGGTATCGTTGCGGTCTACGAAACCCTCGTTCGTGCAATAGGAAAAAGTTTGTTGTTTTGTGGGGTTTTGCGTCCCAAAACCAGTTCTGATTATGAGAGACGCCGTAGTGGATGGCTCCGGAAATTTCGACCACTGGGGTTCTTTAACGTGCACTGACATCGCACAGCACACGGGCCCTCAACATTTCGCTCCATCGAAATGAGCCGCCGCGCCGGGATTCGATCCCTCGACCTCGGATCAGCAGCCGAGTACCTTAGCCACTAGACCACCGTGGCGAGGCGGGAAAAAAAAACAGTAGGAGCTATCGTACGCCCGCACCCTACTGCGCGTATTTTGCGCAAGATTCAGCAAAGGCTAAAGACTCACGGCCAGTACTGCGGCCCAAACGGAAGACACGCGATTACCCAAAGCAAAGACAGATCAATCGCCATTCAGCGCAGTGGGCGTGTGTTTGTGTTGCTTGCTCCTACTTAGGCACTAGTCTCATCACGCAAAAAAAAAGCAAGAAGAACCCACTCCTGACTGGAGCTCCAATCAATGAGCCACTTCACAATCTGTACCTCCGCTCTCCATACGGCACCATGTGACACGATACACTGCAGGATTGCCCAAGATGCCGGCACGTGTACACCCTGTGCAGTTTTGCCCGTCGAGATTGTGCTTCTCGCAGAGCGCAATTAACCAAGTATCCTGTAACATGGTTTCTACGTTTCGTGTTGCATTCGCGACTACTTATGGCTGGTTGTTTCTACTGCGCCCATTGCCGTGTACGCGAGGCTGGATCGTACGACTCTTTTAATTAGCTCACGAGGAAGTGTGCTGTCAGCGTGCTGCTTGAAACCTCCCACTCGGAAGTCTTCCATTCCTCTGAGCGTGTCTTAAGTATACTATAAGCTAGGCATGTGGGCTGTGCGCGGCAATTTACAGACATCAGCAGTGCGTGTTTTTATTTGTATGTATTTTTTAGCGCAAGGCAATACTTAAGGCTTTCCCAAGAGTGCAGGGTGAAAACTCGAACCCTTGGCATTTCCAAGCGTACTACAAGGAAATATAACAAACAAATTCTCCTTTAGTAGCCTTGAAGGGTAATGGCCTGTTTTACGCCAACGTATAAAAAACAACGAAACAGGCAAGGACTTAGCTTTGTTAGTAAATTAAGCGGAGTATGCAGTATTTACGTGGATAAATTCCTGCAGTATGCAGAATATACATGGATAAACTAAACATAAAAGTAAAACGGTGACACTTCCCTTCTAAGCGTTTCCTTACAGTACACGCAAGGTGAAAACATAATGGTATGAAATTTAAAAAAAAATTAACTCGGCTAGCAGCCTAGAGTAACCAGCAAACCAGTAACATATTCCGTAATTACACTGTCCGGATATTGTACCATAATTACGTCAGCGAGATGAGGCTGCATGTCAAGAGAGTACTAACATTTGACATTGCTGACACCGCGCGTCGTGAACTTCCAATCCAGTGTGTAGAATACTGTGAGGTATATAGTTGGAATGCCTTATATCAGCCCCTCAGATGGTGTTGATATTTACAGTACTCGGCAGACTGAACGCGCTAATCGTACGCGAAACCCGTAATAGCAGAAAGAACACAGCAGAATAATGGGAGCAGTGTTAGCGGACACGAATTGTTACAATGACTGAGTGTAGATTCCTGATTACTGAAAAAAAAAAATAAGGAACTTAACTTGTACGAGCACTTGCCAAAAATACACGAAAGACAGTATAAAACCAGTGCAGCTGAAACAAACTTCGCATTGGCTAATAGCTATTTACCACTGTCCGTTTTGGTATCATAATTATAACCCTGCACCCCGACGACGCTGCCCCCTCCCTCCTTTTTTTCTAGGTTACTGAGAGGGATCCCCCATCAGTTTCATACATCCACAACGGGTTCTTGACACATCCGTGACTGAGGACCACTGCTTTACGAAGAAAGCAGCAAAACAGAATAAATGACCCGCTCTTGCATAGAAGAAGAGTTCCTGAAGTAACGAGGATGTAGGTAGCAAACAAAATTAAGCTATGTTCTCACGAAAAGCCACAACCTAAAATATGTCTTGTAGATCTTCCGCCTGAGGTAGCAGTGTTTTAATATCAATGTATGAAACAACTTCTCAACCCCCGTTGATAGAAGGAATCACAAACTAAAATATACTACAACTTGAAAAGATCGCAACACATCGAATTACGTAGACAGTACCTTGTCATCTGAATATTTAATTCGAGTTTTAACAGACCTTTAGATTAGTAACCTGTAAACAAAAAATCGCCAGATTCCGCAAAAACTGTGGCAATGGATGTCATGCCAATCAATGAGTGAAAAAATTGGCCATGCCTAATTGTTAGGCGCATAACAAAAGTGTGACAAGCAGGAACCGAATCTGCAACTTTTAAAGACCAACGACAAGGTGTGTTCCTACATTTCGCCAAAATTTGATGTCACTCCTGCATCGTGTGCTGTTCAGGTTGTCTGCTCATCCAACTCAGGCAGTGAAATTTTCTGATAATTTCTGTTGCCAGCGCAACACAACTGACGATATCTGATGATTTCTATTGCCAGCACGACACATTACCAGCACAACTTAGCAGGAAAATTCGCGAATGAAGTAACGTCAAGGGGCCCCTTGACGATATGAAATACATGTACTAGTCATTAAACTGGCAATAAACTAGTGCAATTCACATTGGGGACTCTAAAGAGTACATGATATTCTTAAATGTGATAAAGAAAAAAACCAACGAATGAGAGCACAGGAAACATTGCAAGTAATCCTGCTTCGTGAATGCATATCAGGCCAAGTTGACAAGAAATGCTGTGAACTCGTTAACTCATGCTGAACTCCCTACTATATTGTCCAAAGCTAGAAACATTGGGTTCATACAGCAGGTCCTGCTTCTCCGGCGCATTGAACGTATATTTGCGCGATAACACCGTTTATCACATAGCGCTAAGCTTCCTGTTTATAACCAGTATGATTTCAGCGTTCACAGCAAAGAAGATAATTAAGAAGCCATCATCGTGAACGCCTTCAGCAAAAGCAAACGTTGCAGGCTTGAGAACAATCCTACCCCAAACAAGAAAGCTTATTTACACGCGCTTGGAACTTCTCTTTCTTTCAGCCGTTTCATGGATATTGGCTCTTAGAGAGCGAATCATATCGCCTTGAATTTTGTCCTGACTGTCTTCTATGCCCTTGTGGAAATGTTTTCTGATTAAGTCTTACTCGCAGAATTCGCATCTACATGAAAACTTTTATATTTCTTATGTACACCAAGCGTCGTCCTTCGTTCTGCCTGCCATACATTCATGCAATGAGCTTGATACCGGTGTCGCACGGGAGCTTCGACGGCTTTCGAACCAACTGTCGATCGACTCAAAAGTCATGTTTGAGCTGCTACACGGGCGGTTTCAATGGCCTTCGAGTCGATAGTCTATCGAACTCTATAGACTCGACTCGAAGGCCATCGAAACCGCCTGTGTAGCAGCTCTAACATGGCTTTTTAGTTAATGAACTGTTGGTTCGAAGGCCTTTCAAGCGCCCGTGTGACACCAGTATAAGTGTATTCAAACAAAACCAGAACATAATCTGTCCGCTTTCTGCTGCGCAATGTCGCGTATGAGCCACTCAAACAAGCCGTACTATTCCTTCTGAACTATAAAGCGTCCGTTCACTCGTGCCAATGGGTATGTCCACACACGCCCGCAAGATGTGTTTCTATGTCCACACACGACCGCAAGATGTGTTTCTAAACAGCGAAGCGAGACATGGCGCAAGAGGACATCCACCCTTTCCTTTTTTTTTTCCTTCTTTTTTGAAGTTCTACTATTTCGTAAGATGACCGAGCGTCAAAAAACGGACACCGAAATGGAGTTGGCAATGACCTGGTCCCAATATAGCCAAATATCGAGGACGCTGACCGACTCGGCTGTGCTCTGTACACGACGCGTCACCTGAGTCCTAAATAGAGATGCTGTCGCGGGGCGGGAAATCACCTTTACGCAAGGTTATCTTTGTGTCTCAACGTATCACTCGTGTACTGCTGCGCTTGGAGGGCTCCGTGTCTTGACCCTTGTCGTGCAACCCGACGTCGCAGTGGCGCCGAAAGCTGCTGAACATTGGGTATCACATATCGGGCGTTCACGCGTCGCGTTTGGGGTTTATTGTTATTTCACATTTCGCTCAAGCCATACGGCCGATCGCTTAAGCCTAGCGGGAGCTGACACATCCCATAACAGTCTTGGATTCCACGTTCTTTGTCTCGGGACCGGTGGCATTGGTTTGCTTTTCTTTTTCGTTTCTGACCCGATCCTCTGTTTCGTCTTGGGATTGCATTGTGCAGATCTGCTTTGTACTTTTACTCTTTGAATTCTTGTCGTTCTTGTGCATTCATAGAGTGGAAACTAGATGTTATCTTCAGAGAAAAGAGACTCAACAGCTTGCAAGCTTGCCAGATGCTGGAGGAATGCGCCTTCGCAAGGACAGTAACCCCTATGCCACGCCACTGACCCCGATCTCAGGTCGAGGAGGGAATAAATGATGCCAGCTGCATGTTTCGTTCAATGGGTCAGGTGTCGAAACACTCAACACACTGTAACGCGCAAAAGTTGCTTCACAGGCTTACTGGAAGAGTAAAACGTAATTGCTTCGAGGCAGGAAAGATGCATAAATGGTAATCGTAGTTAAAGAGAACTCGTGGTAACATGAAATATAAATTAACACGTATTTTCCTAACAGCGTTCTTCGTGCTTATTATTATTGTTATCATTATTATTATTAATATTATTATTATCCTTTTTTATGGCGAGATGTTCCCGGGTATTTTTCTTCTGTTATTCTAGAATCTAGTAGAATTGTGTTACGACATCTTTGATCTCGCGTTTTCACTTCAGTGCCTAACTCCAAACTGTATATTGGGATGTGGAATGACGACAGTAAGTCCCCATTGTGAGGCATGCTGTAGTGGAAGACTCAACAATGGTTCGTTTCCGCATGGGCTTCGTAACGTGGAATCGATTTAGGCATGCAGGAGCCTTAGGAGTTCGATGCAAACGGAAAAGCGCCCTCCCAGCTCCGACAGTGCAGCCCTAGATCTCGAGCTAGGCAAAGCCACACCTCAGGTTGTAATCAAAAACTACGATTCACCGTATATTTGCCCCTACTTTTCAGGGAATGCAAGTTAATAGCGATGTTTTAAATTGTAATCTCGTCTAGAATATCACAATTTTGAATTTTGAACGTTGTTTTGTTTCTTTTTCCCAGTGGTAGGCAGCACATGAGTGCCCATTTGTCGAGAACTTAGCGCGATGTGTTAGGTTCAATTTCTCTTCCGGTGCTCGAGCTGCTCGACTGGCTTTGGTTCCGTAACGACGATGTGAGGGGCGAGCACTCGTCCACATGTTGAGTCCACTGACCAGAAATTAAAACAGCATATTGTCCGCGAGCTCAATCAAATATTCGGATAACGCGTCTTTTGATGTTTTACGGGCAAAATGGTACGCTCTAATCATTCGTCTATAATATATGTACAGTAAACTGAGGTGCCACATCTTCATACCTCGCACGTTGATACCTGAAGGCGAGGCCCTGACCGTCCATTTGTAGTGTTATTGCAGGTAGCCAGCATAGTCACGAAATATTGTAACACGACAGTATTCTAGGGTAATGCCCGACGACATGGGAAACTGGCGCCCTTCCGATGTCCGGTATTACCAAAACCCACATGCCCAAGTGAAACGCCTCGCTTCAATGTCAGTTGCGCAAGATCTGGTCTAAATAGAAAAAAAAAAAACTGTGCCATCACACTGTTAGAAGCAGGATGACCGGAGAAGCCGTGGTGTTAGGTATAGGCCCGGTGCTCAAAAAAATATTCTAATTGTCGTTACATCCGCGGACGTGCTCGGTAAGAAGCTAGAGCTATACAGGTTCGCATAAAATGGCTAAGGTCTTTCCCAAATGGCCCCGAGTTTTTATGCAAGACCAAAAAATTTACGTTGCCTACCGAAATCACCCAGTTCCGTATTCCACAATAATTCCATATAATTTATGAAGTCTATAAATTTTTCACATATATGCAGAATATCTTCCATATCTTTCCATAAGAGTCTTACGGGAACATTTAATTATTGGACCGACCATGCGTAAAGTTTGAGTAGGATTCGCCAATGCAAACACATGATCAATGACCACGTCATGCCACAGAGCGACATGACAGACTCAAAACATCAAGTTTCAAGGTCGGATAGCTGAGCGCCCAGGTCGTGTAACGACATCACCTGACAAGGATTTTAATGCATCTTCAACGTACGCATAGTCCACACCAAGACACATCGTGACATCGCCAGTCGCACTCGTTTGGTCCGTGTCTGTATGTGTACTGCACGCTGCCTTCACATTCTATAACCACGGTTATAACAGTGCCTCCACCTACTGACAAACAGATCGCAAGCTACACCGAACGGAAGCAGTCGATGCATGTCAAGGTTTCCGCAATTCTTAAGACACAATACAGCTGAGGGGTGTTTTTTTTTTTTTTTCGCAGTACGCGATCGAATGATTGAACTGCCTGTGAGGCGTATGCCCGGATCCCACGTACCCGAGAGGGAAGGTGAATAGTATTGTGGCTCGCGGCTATTATTCGGGAAGAACTGATGCCATGCCACGTTTCGTATGGACTTTCGCAATTCCTTTTCCCGAAACACTGTCGTGTACAAATGCGGCAGCATGCCGCAATCACTTCGGCGAAAACAAGCCCTGCAGCTAACGAGGCCTCTCAACCTATATTGTTTTTTTTGGGGGCGAAGCTCCTTAAGGTTTGGGTCTGTCCGCCCGTTGTAGTAGCGCGTTACCCACTAGGAACGCGCTACTAGGAGGGCGCAGTGTGGGAGGCGCGCCCTCGGCGCGTGCCTCCCGGCGCGCGAGCTCTCTCGCTCTTCCATCTGCTGTCTTGTGAGAGAGAGAGAGAGAGAGAGAGACAGAGAGAGCGAAAGGCGCGCGTTGACTATGGAAACGCTCTTTCTTCGATGAGCGCTCCACCAAATCGCAAAGAAGGAGAACGCGCCCTCACCCGCGAGAGACAACGTTGGCGCAGGCAGCGTCTTCTAGCGAGTTTCTTGAGTGAAAAATACCGACTGCTCGCGCTGGAGAACCGTTCACCGGGCACCCATATATATATATATATATATATATATATATATATATATATATATATATATATATATATATATAGGCACTGGATCTTGACTTGCGATGAAGTGCCGGTGGGAGACTTCACTTGTGCGTAGTTGAACCATAAGAATTGGTAGCGTGCGCGTTAACTAAATTAATCCGGAGCTCGGCACGATCTACGATGAACCTCCGGAGCTTCGCCCACTCATCATCATTCACTCCGTGGATATGCGTGGATTTTTTGTATGCTGTGTGCTCCTTCTTCGCTCTCAACTTTTCTCTTCCAGACTACGAATTTTGGCACCCGTACTTCTTGGTGACTGATCCTGTGGGAGTGCCTCCTCTTGGGTATTATGCTCACGATGCCCTCCTTACACACCTAACCACTTATCAGTGAAAGCTGTCTTGCTAATTTGTGCGCTCTGCTGTCACCACTTATATTATTCACGGATGATTGAACTTTGGTTTACAGGGCTTAATGGACTATGATGCTTTGAGCCGAACAAACGTTTTTACACTGTTTATTGTCACAGTACAGTTTCCACATTAGCATGGTGTTAATTCTGCATTGAGACATAAAATGACTTAGTAAGCAGTCACAAATGTAAACTCGGGTAAATTTTATCCTTCACTTCTCGCACATAATGGCTACGCCTGCCTACAACACACGTAGCTCGCTGGTGTAAAATCTCATAAGTGTTTTAAGGAGCCGGCAGGTTCGGTTTGATTTTCGGGTTATGTGAGAGCATACTCAGAACACCGCTAAAAGCAAAGCGAACCAGTCTACCAAATGCACCTCAGTGAGGTGCAAGCGCTCAAAGGAAACAAAAATGCAGGATGATTCCTTGCTCGGATGAGTAAAGCAGCCTCTGATGAGTAAATCAGTCCTTGGAAATATGAATGCAAATAAACAAACTATACAAGAGATTGAGTTTATTTATGCTGCAAGGGACGCGTCATCTACTGATCAGATTCTAAGGAAAGCTAATCGACAGTCAACACTTCAATACAATGCAGTCACTTAAGAGAGTAATGCTGCTATGTGAGGGACACTACTGAGATGACAAACGACAAGTGAAAAAACAGACTCACAGAGTACAGCTCTAAAGTGTTCAGTGCTACGATCAAAGGTGCATCTCTTCTTAGTTAATAGAAACTTATAGTGTAATCTACTTCCTTAATTAAGGACGAGTTGGATGTTTGCTGTCACGTTCAAAAACAGTCGTTCTGCCTCATTTACTTTTGCTCACTAAGCTACAAAATTGACTTGCAGGCATATCCACTCCTGCGCATAGAGTCTTAATGAAAATATTTACATCGACGAGCATACTAACGCCTGCTCCCATTCATATTTTTAAAACAGTGCAGAAAAGGACGCACCACCAACACGAGTGCCTGCTCCCAATAAAACATCACCAGAAAAAAATATGTGTGCAAAGTACGACCCAAAACTAAGTTCTACAGACACCAAGCTTAAGACGTGTTCAGTCGGCGTTCGAAAATAATTCACCGGCTCATCTTCGCAGCGAGCATCAAGATACCTTATCTCGGCGGGCTTCCGCACTGCTGGAAGTGGTTTTACGGTATAAGCAGCGCGGAGCCCCAGCGCCTCGATTGCGTCAGCGTTGTAACAAAGATGATGCCGCTGAGATAACCGCAGCTCGCCAGCTCTCTGCGATAGGGGCAGCGCGGGTTGACCTTTTGTAATAGTCGATGCTTGTTAACGTCAAGCTATTGTCTTCTTGAAGCAGTAGGTAACAAAGAAATTATACAGAATGATGTCCCATAGTTTGGTTCCGCACGGATTATGTAGAAGCACAGTGTACTACGTCACCATTCGCATCATGTGTACAAGAAACAAGAGTACAACCACGTCGCGTTAGCAAGAAATATAATTAGCATCCGGTGAAACAACGGCCGAGCAGTGCCCAACTAGGTTTAGAAGTATAGCTGAATTGTGCAAGACAAGAGAAAAAGTGCCCGCGCGCGACATTTTCTGCTGCTGGAACAACCAAACTGCCCGCGATTTGCAGTTCCCAGCGTAATGCGTAGATGCCATCGTCAGCCACGCTGCGCCATAGAGTTCGTACTGTGCTAGGCGATTTAAATGCGATACTCGAACCGCGTGATTACCGGCACAGCATGTGCGGCCGCAGTACGTTGGGTGATCGCAGAGGGACAAAACTGAATCGCAATGCTTCGCTTTTGTTTTTTTAACTACCACAAGGAATCAGCTCGGTGTTCCCAGTGCAGAGCTGTGACGCAGAAAGCGTCAGTAGCTGTGCGCCCTCAGTATCGTGCTTTTTTTCGCTGACCACTGCTGGGTAAAAGAAAAAAGCAAGCGTGGACACGTGTTCCGGTACCATATTCAAAATGTCCGCAACGGCTGAACAAAAGGCAAGCGAAGCGCATGGGCATGCGACGGTAGGTGATTCTCGCATACATAATGGCCACAACGAATTCATATTCATTCGAACTTACCGCACAATCCTTTGACGTGTGTCGTGTACTCCGTAACGCTGCATAGCTGGACTATTCAGCGAAAAGTACCGAAAAGTGACGTTGACAAGGCATTAAGCATCCGCCCCTGCCCCGTATCCGGCATCCAGTGCAGGCGTGCGTTCGTAGTGTTCCTGCGCTCCCCTTGGTCGCGAGGCGGTGCCGCGGAAGTTCCGAGCAAAGAAGTAGTTCGCTTGGAATTTCAATGCTCCAATTTGCAAATAGTTATGGCAGGCGCCTAAAGTGGCCGTGTACTGTGCGATGTCAGTGCACGTTAAAGAACCCCAGGTGGTCAAAATTTCCGGAGCTCTCCACTACGGCGTCTCTCATAATCATAGCTGGTTTTGGGACGTAACATAGAAGAAATCAAATCCACAGCTTCCAGGATATGGAGCGCGCCGTTTATTGCAGATGCATATGTCTGCGCCGCCAGGTGCCCCAGGCACACCACCATAGAAAAATATTTCCCATGATATCAGTCGGCCCTTTAGCTGAAGAAATCGGTATTGTGGATTTATTTATTTATTCATAAATACTGCGGTCTAACTTAGACCATAGCAGGGTGGTACATAAGCATAAACACGCACAACATACATTTGGGCAAAAAGAACAACGAACAATGGCAAAGCAATCAGAACAGGTTACAGAACGCTTGGAGAGCACCAAGACCGTCGTATGTAAATGATGTCGCTCATGATATGCATATCACGATTTTCATGTTATGACCCGACATTTATGTTTGTCATGCAGTTATGTTGTGGCATGCCAATTTTCATATACGTCCCACTAACGAAACGCGTGGCATGTAAATCATGTCACCCATGACATGCATGTCACGATTTTCATGTTACGACCTGTCATTTATGTTCGTCTTGCAGTCATGTTGTGACATGCCAATTTTCGTAAACATCCCATAAGCGAAACGGCCAGAAGAGGACAAATCGTAGGCGGATAGATAGATAGATAGATAGATAGATAGATAGATAGATAGATAGATAGATAGATAGATAGATAGATAGATAGATAGATAGATAGATAGATACGCTCAAAGTCGCCGAAGTTCGCGAAGAAATGCTTCGCATTTAAAACAAAATATGGCTATAAACGAGACGCCAGTCCAATAGCGCCCAGAAAGGTCCGCAACGCTCGATGGGGCTGCTCCCGCCGAGAAGCACTTCTCTCCTTGGGAACAGGTAATCGTCAACGGTCGCGCACTGGAAAACCAAGACGTCTATACTCCTTAATTAGCGATGCACGCTGCGAAACGTATGCGGGACACTCTAAACGTGTGTCTCACAGCATCGAGAAGATGGGCATGATGTAGTGTCCACACGGCCTTGACAATGTAAGCGTTCGCACACCAGAACAGAACCAACCCCCAACTTATAGAGCAATGATCTCGAGCGACGAGATAAGCCACGACCCCGAACACGGGAAAGGAACGATCCTCCTGCAACACGCTGGTCTGGGTGCTGCCGTAGTAGCAGGCTAAGTGGACTATTATCGTCGTGCACGAGGATATTAAAGGCGATTCAGGATCCTCTTAGCTGCATAACTCCGGGGTAATTCTGAAAACGTGACCACTGCTCCGGACAGACAAAGCAGAATGGTGGTTGCCAATGTAATGTGGGGGGAGGAGGAAGAACTTTATTAGGCATGTGACTTGATCGCTTTGACGAAGTTCCACGTGATCCCCCACATCGTCCGCAACAAGTCAGAAGCAGAGGTCAAGGATGAGAACTATGTGAAGAAAGCTAAATGGTGTCACCTGCCGCTGAGAAAGACAAGAACTTGAAGAACGGTTGACAGGTACAGGTAAGGCTGGTTGCTTCTAGAGCTGGAGCACAAAAACACCTGTAGTCAGCCACAGGTGTCCGCCTTTTCTTGTGTAGTCATTCGTGCACTTGACGCTACTTTCTGGCCAACTTTTGTTTACCTACAAGGACTCGAAACTTTCTTTCAAAGCAACTCGTTTACTTGACTTCAAAAAACTCCCTGTGGAATCGAGAATCGGACCGAGCTTTTCGTTAGGCGAACGCAAAACCACGTGATTGCATGCTAACGTCATAGCGACGACGTCATTACAGTCTCACAACACTTGAGGTGCCATTTGTCTATATGCCGGGACGACGAACGCAGCACGTAGATTTTGGCACTCATGTGGAAGAAAATTGTTTGAAATTATAGGAACGATGAATTCCGACATAACCGGTTCACCACGGAATACTATTTTATGCGAAGCGGTGAGCAGTGATCTTGCTAAACTCATATGTCTTTCTTTGAAGAACGTGTTACCAGGCGGCTCAACGTATTTCTTTAGGCAGGGTAATTGTGCCTATGACGCCGGCTTGCCGTGTGCGTGCGCCTTGATGCTTTACGCCCTGTTTACAGTGAGATGAAGCCTTGACACTGTGGGGGCCTGGTCCCGCTCAACGCCATGTTGTGCGTGGAATGTCCCCGCATCCCCCTCTCCCAGCTGGACGGAGCGGCGGTCGACCATTGCGGGGGGGCCGCCCGCTTCGCCCATGTGGTCTTAAGATAGGCTGCCATTGGGATGCGAGAAATTCCTAGAATGTTTGCGCGTTCTGGCGGTTCTGGTTTTAGAGATGCCTGGGAGAACTTGCTGGGTCTTGGAGAGGTGTGCACGTACTTTTGTGACCCTCCGGCCGACCAGGCCATCGGTCGTATGGCGTGCCTCTGCGAGCTCCAGCGACCACGGCGGCGACCTGCGAGCGGCGCCCATGTCTGTATGTTCTTCTTCTATTTTCCTTTTCTGACGGCTCGCGGTCGCGGGTACGCTGGCCGGGGTTAGGCTCTCCTTCCTTGCATGGTTATTTTTGTGTGTTATTCTGTGTTCGCGTGGTGTTCAGTGTTAGTGTCCTTTGTTTGTGTTCGTGTGCGTTCGCGTGTTGTTATTCGTTATTGTTAACCTTCGTTTATATTTAATTAGATCTTGATTCGGCCCTGTTTTGTTTGTACTATTTTAACGTTTATTAAATCACCATGCACGGAGAGTTGCGCCTAATGTTCTCCTCCTTCGCCGCGTGCGACGGTTCGTGCTGCGCTGCCTCGAGTCGGGCCGCGGGCCGAAGCGCGCGGCAGCGCGGCGATTCATGGCTGAGATAGCGAGCGCGCGGACTCGACGACCTCATTCTCTGCTCGTTGAGTGCTCGAATCCACTGCAGGGGGTTGCTAGCGGCGATGCCGCTGCTAGCAGTAGTTAGTAGTAGAACAACCCCTACAACACCGATCCTCGGACACTGTTGGCTGTGTCATGATAAAACTTTCTTCGGTGTAGTAACAAGCAGCAGCAAGCTAAAATGATAAAGACAATCTCAGCGTATTGTTTATTTTTTAATTTTTGCTTGCAACGTCTTTATTTAAAACACTACATTACACCATTGAAACGTTGTCATTTCGGCGTTAGGAAATCACGACCTGGGCTAAAATGACACAGTAGAGGGCCTTTACGGCTGCAAGAACTATCTTTCTTCAAAGCGGTATTGCTGTTTCGCTCATAACGCTAACGAGAAGCGCTGTCGCAACCAATAGTTTGATATACGTTACGTGAGCATTGAGAATGAAAGAACCTTATGCAGCCTTCAACTGCCTTTCCGTAACGCCCATGTACGCGCAAAAGGAAGCACTGTGGAGACGTTTCTTGAAGAATTGACCGAGACACCGCAACGTTTTCCGAACCTGAAAATGCAACAAGAAACAGCACGTCAACGCAATGCCAGTGGGCGAATTGAAAATATAATTACACTGTTTCTTTAGCCAGCTAGACCACAGGCTCCTGAAGGATTGAGTCATCAAAGTATACTGGGGTCCCAGTGAAAGGGACGAAAAATAAATTTTAGTGTAGGGGGCATAATAATTGTACATGTATCGGAAAAGCACATAATTTTAATATTTACCTGAAATTCCTCAAAAAATTCAGGTTATTCAATTAGCCATTGTTAGGTGGCTATCTACCAGCATCGAGTGATGCCGCTCGCTTTAAACATTGGTGTCCCAAGCTCTACTATACATTTCTGCTTCAATTCCCTGCACGCATTGCACCGATACGGTGGTCTAGTGGCTATGGTACTCTGCTGCTGATCTGAGGGTCGCGGGATCGAATCCCGGCCGCCGCGGCTGCATTTCGATGGAGGCAAAATGTTGAGGCCCGTGTGCTGTGCGATGTCAGTGCACGTTAAAATACCCCAGGTGGTCAAAATTTCCGGAGCTCTCCACTACGGCGTCTCTCATGTTCATAGCTGGTTTTGGGACCTTAAACCCCACGAAACAAGAACTGTACGAATTCCCTCCAATTCTTACATTTAGTAAAACTGCCGTATTGTGCATCATTTCTCTATTCCTTTTATTTTAAATAGCAGTCAAAAGGGTCAGTTCAATCTGTCAGCATTTTTCTTCGTATGTTAGGTCGCCCGTACGACTGAACTGTTCATGCTTGAGGCGGCCAGGTCCACGGAAAGCCTTCTAAGCTACGTCTTGGAAAAAACTACGCATGATGTCACATGTTCGTACACGAGACGTCCAGCCTTCGGCGCACGATAGTAAAAAAAAAAAAAAAAAACTGCTGTTTTTCCGCATATTCGTGGCATTTTCCACAAACTCAAACCATGGGCCTGATGGTATGTGTTGACATGGGTTTTTCCCGCTCCAAATCAACTCCCTCAGTTTGTAAGGGTCACCCTTGTCGCGAAGGCGCAGCCTCCGTGCAAGACCGACCAAAAAGAAAAGACGACGTGGAGTGTTCAAAACAGGTAGTATATAAAATACTTCTTTCGTGGAGTACGCCCTACGCAGGACAAACAAGTAGATGTCTGAACACTGGGTTGCAGGAGCATAGCAGCAAAGCGAAGAATGGACGTGAAGGTTCCCTGTGTGTGCATCGCGTACAGTGGGGTTTATACTGTTCTTTGAACCCCGCCACAGTGGTCTATTCGCTGTGGAACTCGGCTGCTGAACGAAGGTTGCAGGGCCGAATCACGGCCGCGCGGTACCATTTCGGTGTAGGCGAGATAGTGGTGGCCCGGTGTACTGTGCGGTGTCAGTGCACGTTAAAGATCCACAATTGTTCAAAATTTCCGGAGCCTTTCGCTACGGCGTCTCTCATAGTTATATCACGGTTTTGGGACGTAAAACACCAGTAATTATTATTACCGTTCTTCGGGAAAACAGACACATTAGCTAGGCATTGTGGCGAAAATACAAGACTCAACACAGAAGGCGCTGCGATCGCTGAAGGTTATTCGAGCAGCAAGACTTACGTAGCTTCGACGGATAAGGAGCTTGATTTCTTGCATTCACAGACGCGCTCTTGATCATATTGAGCTAGCGCTCCCGGCCTCGGTGGTTTTGAACGTTTGCTTATGTCCCTTTCCTCTTTTAAAGAAGGTCGCTCTTTATCATGCAAGATTCACTACGCTACCTTTAACATATATGCTTGTTCGGCGCAATAATAATTTCATTTAAAAATGAGCTCTCGTTATTGTCTGTCTGTCTGCCTCTTGTCAGAAAAAGCACCGGTGCAGCAACCTTCAAATTTAAGTACAGTATGGCCCGTGGGGAACCTTGGTTGATTATCCTTGTACAGATAACACAGCGTCCTTTCGTACAACTCTTGCCCTCGCGGTGCTTTCGGCGGGATATATCATTACTCATATTGCCGGTTTCACTGCGTTCTGAAAAGCATAGTTCGAGTTGGATAGATGTTTTGTATGTTTCGTAATTTTACTATGGCAAAAATGCTCGCCTTGTTGATATGGCAAACACTCTGTGTACTCTGTGTTCATAGTCTAGACACTGTAAGGCATAATTACTTCCTGGCCTGCATCTCTCCAGCATTGCTTGACTACTTTAGTACTTAAAGAGCCGGCTGCTGCTGTTCAATCGAAAGGAAATGCGCACAGTAGGCTAGCAAAAGCAATGGTAACGCGCGGTACCGAGGCGCCGAAATAGAAGATTCAGCTTTTAAGGTTTACTTTAGCTGTTCTGCGCTAGCTTCACTCCTTTTGGCATCCATTGTGCATCAGTGAACGCCCGTTGGCTGATCTCACTGAAAAAAGTGAAATGTTCGCACTTCAAACACACACACACACACACACGCACACACACACACGCACACACACACACACACGCACAGGTGTAGAGAGAGATAGAAAGAGAGAGAGAGAGGAAACAAAAGAGATTGGTGAAACCACTGATGGACGCTCACCAAAGACAATAAACTTACAGGCGATGAAATTTACTGAAATGCAAACCCAGTAGCTTGATGGCGCTGTGCTGGGCCAAGTTTCTCAATGGTGTAAAGTGCACGCTGCTTAGCGCGGTCGCGCGGCCCACGTTAGCTAAAATTCACATTGCTCCTAATGCTGCCTGTCTTATTGCGTATATTATTTATTATTTATTTATTTATTTATTTATTACAATACTGCCGGTCTGATCTTCAGACCTTAGGCAGGAGTGGGTACAAGTACAAAAAGAAAGACACATACTAGTCATTGCGGCAATAATAACAGAACCTCTCAAATACATAAAGAGAAGTGCCACAATTGAACATGTATAAGAAACATTGAATGAAAATAATAGGGAAAAAATATATACAACAAAATCATACACACAAAGCAGCAACATATTTAAATAACTAGTGAAAACATGGATGCAAAAACATATGGAAAAACTGAGTGTCGGGCAAGTACATTTGGAAAAAAAAGAGCGTCAGGGTTCATGTGAAACTACGTCGGAGCTATTTCTTACGGATTGAAGGGCCTGTAGATATGATGATAGCGACTGGCATTCCACCACAGTTGAGGGGAGGGAGTTCCAACTGGTTGCAGTTCTCGGGAAAAAAGAATAATGGAACATGTTGGTGTGACTAGAAAACTCGGCTACTTTTTTAGTATGATGGAACCGAGTAGGCGGCCGGTGAGCGTCTTTTAGATATGTATCCTTTTTGATGCCTAGCTGTCCATGATAAAGGAGATAAAATAGCTTCATTCGCTCGCGGTATCGCCGAATTTCCAATTTCTCGAGCTCAGCCGTTTCTAGAAGAGATGTGACTGATGCCTCCCAGCTGTACTTATTGAAGATAAACCTAACTGATTTCCTCTGTATTTTTTCTAATATTGAGATGTTTCTTTTTGTGTATGGATCCCAGACAGCTGCAGAGTATTCCAGGAGTGGCCGAATAAATGTTTTATAGGCTAATAGCTTAATTTCTCCTGGAGACTTACTCAAACGCCTCCTTAAGTATCCGAGTTTTTTCATTGCCTTTCCATGTATGTAGTCAATGTGGTCATTCCATCTAAGATCTTGAGAGGTGATGACTCCCTGATACTTATAGTTAGTTACTACTGTAAGAGGTTCATTACCAAAACAGTACGGAAACGTTGTAGGGTGCTTTTCGCGACTAATTGTCGTTGCCACAGTTTTGTTTTTGTTTATCGTCATTTGCCAGTCTGTGCACCATGTTTGAATTAGGTCCAAACATTTATTTAATGTAACCTGGTCATGGGGTGGGGTAATTTCGCGGTATATAATACAATCATCAGCAAAAAGCCTTATTTTAACGGGAATGTTCTGGACGATGTCATTGATGTATACGAGAAAAAATAGGAGACCGAGAACAGACCCTTGCGGGATACCTGAAAGGACTGAAATGGCGCGTGAAGTTACGTTGTCAATGGCCACGACTTACGTGATTGTCAATGGTCACGACATACGTGATTTTGGTGATCACGTGGGATTTTCGAGCCCAAATTTCACATGACTACCAAGGGACTTGTTTCAATACACTATGGGCCAGCTTTGCTGTGATCTGGCCTTGGGCGACCTAGCTGGACCTGCGTATTTTCTGTCTCTTTTTTTTTGGCGTACGCACCCACACCTGCGAGACATAACAGCCTTCTTCAGAATATTAACAAAGGCGAGAGCTGAAAGAAAATTTCGAGTGCTCACATATACGCATGTTGCTTGTGTAAGTCGATGTGTGTAGCGTAAAGCTTCTCATTCCTTGAAAATTCACAGCATATCCACGGAGTGAATGATGATGAGTGGGCAAAGCTCCGGAGGTTCATCGTAGATCGTGCTGAGTTCCGAATTAATTTAGTTAACGCGCACGCTACGAATCCTTATGGTTCAACTACGCACAAGTGAAACCTCCCACCGGCACTTCATTGCAAGTCAAGATCCAGTGCCTATATGTATATATATGGGTGGCCAGTAAACGGTTCTCCAGCGCGAGCTGTCGGTATTTTTTCAATCAAGAAACTCGCTAGAAGACGCTGCCTGCGTCAAGCTTGTCTCTCGCGGGTGAGGGCGCGTTCTCCTTCTTTGCGAGCTGGTAGCGCGTTCATCGAAGAAAGAGCGTTTCCATATTCAACGCGCGCCTTTCGCTCTCTCTGTCTCTCTCTCTCTCACAAGACAGCAAATGGAAGAGTGAGAGAGCTCGCGCGCCGGGAGGCACGCGCCGAGGGCGCGCCTCCCACACGCGCCCTCCTAGTGGCGCGTTCCTAGTAGGTAACGCGCTACTACAGCGGACGGACAGACCCAAACCTTGAGGAGCTTTGCCCCTAAAACATTGTGCAATTTTAGGCAATACTTCATTAAAATTGCTTTCCAATGATGCGTGTCACACTGGCGGCAATTTAAAAATGTTAAATACCTACTCTGAATAGGAATACCAACGTTCATGACGAAAAGTACGGCACAGGAACGCTCAGTATATCCAAATTTATATGATAGCTGCAGTCCCTCTGTAAAGAAAAAAAAATAATGGTGAAAGGGCACTATATAACAGTTTTATGATGTGAGAAGGCGACTGGAAATATTTTAGGTAATTTTTAATTATGTTATTTACGGACTTTGAGAGCATTAGAAGGAATCTGAGAGCACTCGTAAAATACATTGCACAAGAAAGCAAACGAAAACATGTTTGCAGTGGCTTAGCTCGGCTACGCCACAATATGCGAAGCGTTAGCTAAGGTTCAGCTGATTGTTCTTAGCTTTCCTGGTTGTCTAGGATTAGCTTGATTATCATGCTTACTCCTGCTTCAATGACACACACACGGTTGACGCGTTATGTGACACACGCGGCTACAAGACGTGTAAGAGGTGACCACTGACGACTGACAACGGTCTTCTGCGCGCTTGGTCAAGCACCATCCGTAGGCACCATCACTCGGTGTCATAAAAACCACGTCGATCCACAGGTCATGATCGACTACTTAGTCAGTTCTGCACAAGTCGCTTGTAGGTGTATCGGACATTGTGAAGAGAAACGGGGATGCTTTCGTAAGTTTATTCCTTCGCCGTTAGCCTTGCATTAATGCTGCTTTGAAGTGGTATATTTCTGGTGCTGCATATTTTTGAAAACAATCTTCCTGGTTATTTGGTTATGTTTTCGATGAGAAACTCAAATATTCGATGAGACAATCAATATATATATATATATATATATATATATATATATATATATATATATATTCTGACTTCTGGCTACCGTGAAAGAATTATAAGAATTTTCAAGTAAACTCTGAGGAAGCCTGGTGCACCAGCCGAAACGTTAGCAATAAAGTTTTTATCTGTTAACATTGCAGTTTACTTCAAAGTTCTTATAATATATATATATATATATATATATATATATATATATATATATATATATTTTCTTGTTTTTTTTTTTTGTTTTTGTGGGGTTTAACGTCCCAAAACCAGTTCTGATTATGAGAGACGCCGTAGTGGAGTTCTCCGGAAATTTCGACCACCTGGGGTTCTTTAACGTGCACTGACATCGCACAGCACACGGGCCTCAACATTTCGCCTCCACCGAAATGCAGCCGCCGCGGCCGGGATTCGATCCCGCGACCCTCGGATCAGCAGCCGAGTACCTTAGCCACTAGACCACCGTGGCGGGGCATATATATATATATATATATATGTATATATATATATATATATATATATATATATATATATATATGGTCGTGGCACGACCTTCTGACGAAGGCCGTGCCACGGCCGAAACGTTGAACAATAAACGTGCGATTTTCGCAAGTGCGCAAGTCGTTTCTAATCTATATATATATAGAATACAGTCTTCCTGGCTATTGGGATATATATACGGTCAGAAAGTCACAGTGACAAACATATTATTTCGTATTTATTCTGACGTTTCGTTTGGAGACCAGCCTTTTTCAAAGGTGAAAATTTTTCATAGGCCCTTCATTATGTACACTCCACGAACATGCACAATGGGGTGGGGGTGGAAAGGGGTTTAGGAAAGGGGGTAGCTTACAAAAAGGGGTTTAGGAAACAACGGTGCGTCAAAGAGCCAAAGGCCAGTGGAAAACAACGGCTGCGTCTGCACAGCACCGTGCAGCAGGGCCGAGGGTAACAGGCAGCAGATTGCGCGCCATCTTTAGGAGACGCTCGCGTTGCTGTCAGTTTAAAGGGCCACTAAACAGGCTCCTACTTTTTTTTAAGCCGCCCAAACAAGCTAACTCAGTCATAGAGAAGGTTGCGGCGATCACATTCTGCGAATATGACAGCGCTGCGCGCCACACAGACGCCGTATTTCAAAAAACAATTTCCGCGCCTCTTTCCTGCGATTGACCAGTCGCCCTCGCATCCTAGGCGTCGTCACGTTGTACCGCGGACAACCTTGCGCGGTTGTAGCTCGTTGATTGGTCGAAACAAGGTCTATTTCAGATCCTGTGGCCATCCCACCTGCGTGAGCTCCGGAGCAACCGGAACTGTAGCGCAAGCCTCAATGACGTCAATTTCTCACGTCATGACACGTGTCAAAAGTGGGCGGAGTATCGACGGCGCGCCGCGCCTACCCTCTCTTCGGCAGAGAAGGGTGAGGAGGCCGACCGAGAAAACGAAACCGACGCAAGCGGCCACGTAAACCCGTGTAACTTCTTTATTATTCCACCTATTCGCAAAATTCTTGCGGGAGCATGTTCACATCGCACAGGAGTGCAGTTTTATCTTTAAAACAAATTTTGGACCTCGGGGTTGTTTAGGGGCCCTTTAAATAGTGTGTGCCACTGCATCGCCGCAGTGCCGCAACGAACCGCTGAAATAAAATGCCGTTGCATCATGCGGTGTGAAAGGGAGGGGGGGACAGGTTGTTCTGAGCAGGTGGAACATCCTGTTCTCCCTTGCTTTTCTTCTGATCATATGTATATATATATACGACTTTCTCTTCTTATATAGTGTCGTCACCGTATTGTGTGTATATGGGAATGAATGCAATATTATATCGCACAGCTTTATAACCATAATAATAATGGCAAACCTTTTATGTTGGCACGACTTCATTGCCAACGGATGTCCTGAAACTGCAAAGGCCACGAGCACACTGGGTGGAAGCCTATTACAAAACTCAGCTGCATGATATTGCAATCGTTTAAGAAAGATGGAAGCTGATAATTATAGAGAGAGCGCGAAGAGGAAGAAAGCGACTCACCAGATTCTGCTGTTGTATTTATAATATTATAAGTCCGATTCTCATCCTTGTAGAACTGGTACTCTAGTGGCATACTTTTCCTGAAAAAATGCACACCTTAATATATTGCCACATAATAATGAAAGACGTCAGAATTTCATTGCAGATGGACTTTCTCAGCATGATATCAAAGGGTATAAATGTAAATGGTAACCCGACGCGAGATTTTAAATATTTCTTTCAATCACTATTACGTCGCCGGCCCCTCTTTCCAATATACCCACCCAAGGAAAATTTTACATTGGCAAAGCTAGTGTATTTATTGGCTCACATATAACATACATATTTCATTTCGCATACATTATTGAAATAGGCGTCAGCGATGTGCGTTTGCTCATCGTTGTGCTATTTCAGCCTGCATTCGAGCTGCCTTACCATGCAGTTTTAACTCTGCTTATTAAAAATACAAATAAGTGGCCAATTTCTCGCTCATGATGTTATAGCCTGCTACTGCAACGCACTCAGCACTCCCAACGTCGCGGAGCTGACACTTGGCATTGAACTCGCCAGCACATATGGTTAAGATACCGTGTCAAAGCGCGACATTTTATCCCAGCGAGTAAGGCACTCGGTTTATGCGTGTGTAGTCGGAGCTTTGAATCCCAACGTGGTTCTGCCTTCGTTTATTCATCTTTTCCTGCGATGCCAATTATATAGATAGTTTCGACAGGCTTTTGCTGCCGCCGTCATGTTCCGTATAAAAGTACACGAGCGGGGGCGACGAGCGCCGCTGGAGCAGGGACCAAACGAGCCCGGCCCGTCCCCCGTCGCTCGGAGGGCGCACGGATAATATCACCCCGCTCGCGAGGACTGCGTCGAGGACGAGACACCCCGCCCGTCTTTATAGAGCATGAATATACGCGATGGCGTGGGGGTGTCGCTCCAGCAGCGACTGTAAACTGCGTGCGGTCGTCAACGCTTGCGTGCGCGCTATCTCGGTAGTGGTGCGTACTGCGTGGCAGTACCTTAACCCCGTGCTCCGTTCCAGGCGCCTCACATATCGTCGCAAGACCGGCAATGCCTTCGTCACATAGCGCTTGCGTGAATATGTCTACGAGTGCCGGATCCAACGCGCCCGCTTGATGCGGCTGTGCAGGGGAAATTTTCCCCTGCACAGCCGACACAGCCTACTTCGTCGGAATTAAATTCATTCCGACGAAGTAGGCTGTGTCGGTGGACATGGCGTGAAGAATCAAGATAAAATATCAAATTTTACTATTCTTCCAACATATGGAAGGCTGGCATCGAATTCTTCATGTGGTTTGGCTTCTCTTGGCTGACAGTGGATCCCGCAACGGTGGTGATCGTTGGTGGGAACTTCAGTGTAAGCATACAAAGACCCGAAAGCGAATATTTCCCCCAGTTGGTAAAGGAAGAGCTTCGCTACATGTTTTTAACCACTCCAACTTGCTCAAAGACAGACAGTGCATATCTCTAGGCTTAGCTAAGAACCTCTGCACAGTGGTAAAGGAAAACCAGACGTCTGTCTTAGTTTGATCTCTGATCGCCTGAAGTAGACGACGCAAATCTAATGACCATTGTAGAAACGCTGGGACAGAGAGTAATACGTATTTGATTGCCGATCGAGAACTTAACATCGACTGAACATTCGATTCGCGGAAGAAATCTAAAAGAAGCGAATTACTTCAAAATGTCGTAATTTTCGCATCTCATACATCAGTTATGTCAGTTTTAATGTATTCAAGGACATGAAACCGCATGATTGAAACACATTGTCGAGAGTTCTACGCTATACCGCATGGTCAGGTAACGGCATTGCTAAAAAGGTAGGTCGCAGACCAATGTCAAAACAAAAGAAAATGACGTTTCGGGATCCGTGCGGATCTCTGGTTCACAATGAAATGGTGGCTAAGGAGCAGTCTCTTAAGTAGCGTTGAGCGGATGACGCAAAGCTCGAAAGTACACGTGCCAGATCTATTGATTGCGTTACTTGTCTGAATTATTAGTGATTCGAGACGGGGCCTAGTTATTTTATTTCGACGTTTCTCAGGGATTTTGCTTTTTAACAATGATTGGAACACATGTAATAAAGAAAAACAAATGGATTAAGTGGAATGGTAGTTACCAATGGCGTGTTCCATTACTCCAGAAATCTCGTTTTGTGAGGGCGCCCACACGATGTGTAGATGCGTCCTTCTTCGTTATCGTAACCATTATGCAGGACGTTGACTCCCAATCTTCCGGACTGAAGTTCCTCGTAAGTACATCGTACACCGTTCCGTTCCTTATAAACTGGAATAAAACAGTCTTATCATGATAAGCTCGAAAGCTATCTTGAGAATCACTCACACGAAAATATACCTACTGTAAGGTAATCTTCAGCGCGCTCATTCCAAGAGCCGACATTCGTCGCGATGTTGGCAGCCTCCGCTACCACTTTCAGCGTATGTAACCGTTATCATGCGGAAAGAGGACGAACAAATCCCGTTTCCCGCCGATATAAATGCAGAAACATTTTTAGTTTCTATTCTGGTTTAGATTCAAACTATAAGAGAAGCTCAAGGAAAGGTAAATGTTGAAATTTATGAACAGACCGCTGAAGAATATGAAAAACAGGGAATGTCGCTGGAGCCAAGGTTCCAACAACTGGACTTGTCTTCGTCAGGACGGCAACTGACCAAGGCAAGTCTACTTATCGAAACGCTGGCGCTAGCGACGTTCTCTGTCCTTCATATTATTCTTCCTGTATAGGATATACTGAATTACGTACGTGACATGGCATTGACTTGTCAATATTTATGAATTTTTATGGCAAAGAGGTGCAACTGCGTTCCCTTAGGCATGTTTGTACACACTCAAATATATATCTTGAAGAAAACAGAAGTAATGCGTATTAACACCGAGCCAATCAGATATTCAGCAGACTATTCATTTTATTAAATGGACATTGAAAAGGTATGCGTATGAAAAAAATTACAGCATATACACGGAGTGAATGATGATGAGTGGGCGAAGCTCGGGAGGTTCATCGTAGATCGTGCCGAGTTCCGGATTAATTTAGTTAACGCGCACGCTACGAATCCTCATGGTTCAACTATGCACAAGTGAAATCTCCCACAGGCGCTTCATTGCAAGTCAAGATCCAGTGCATATATATATATATATATATATATATATATATATATATATATATATATGGGTTGCCGGTGAACGCTTCTCCAACGCGAGCAGTCGGTATTTCTCAATCAAGAAACTCGCTAGGAGGCCCTGCCTGCGCCAACGTTGTCTCTCGCGGGTGAGGGCGCGTTCTCCTTCTTTGCGAGCTGGCACAGCGTTCCTCTAAGAAAGAGCGTTTCCATAGCCAACGCGCGCCTTTCGCTCTCTCTCACACAAGACAGCAGAGGCACGCGCCGGGAGAGAGAGAGAGAGAGGCACGCGCCGAGGCGAACGCCGAGGGCGAGCGCGTGCCGGGCGGCACGCGGGTTACGCCTGACGACTGACGCCTGACGCCTGACGCGTGACAAGGTTAGACTAAGAGGAGCTTCGCCCCTAAAAGGGTAGCCCCGCCATAGTCGTCCAGTGGCTATGGTAGACGGCTGCCGATGCGGGGATCGCGGGATCGAATCCCGGCTGCATTTCGGCGCATCTGGCTGCATTTCGATGGAGGCGAAATGTTGAGGCCCGTGCGCTGTGCGATGTCAGCCAACGTTAAAGAAGCCCAGGTAGTCAAAATTTCCGGAGCCCTTCACTACGGTGTCTCTCATAATGAGAGCGGCTTTTGGGACGTTAAACCCCACACATCAATCATTCCTTGAACCCCCTCTCCCCCAGCTTTGCGCTTTCGTTATCAGTCCATTTCAGGGAATTTGTAAGTAAATGAAAATTTGACAACATGCTGAATCCAGGCCGAAGTGCCTTGTCTACTGAGTGACCTATTTTTCCTACACCAGAATAACCTATTTTTGTGTCTCCTCGAATGAAACGTTTGCGCAAGAAAGCCCAGAATGTATATGTTGTGCTCCGGAGGAGACATTCCTCAGAAATCTGCGCCCTCTAGTTTACATGGGCTTGCAAAAAAATCAAAAGCCTGAAAACATACACGTGAATAAAGATGTTTATAGTGACAATTTCTTTTGGTAATTAGGAAAGCTTTAGGCGGTCAGGGTAGAAGGTACTCAGACGCATTACCGCACAACTGCACGAAATACGCATGGACATTGCCTGTCGCGTTACAGGAGCTGAACATGTTGCAATGCAACTGGTCACCATACGCGTCTAACATGAAAAATGGTTGTACCTTGTTCAAGCAAGACATTAGCAGCACAGCACGAGCCTAGCACAAAGAAAAGACGGTCGCCGAACCAGAAAATTAGGCGTCTTTTGCTGTAGAAGACTACGACTACACAAAACAGCCTTCTAACGATCCGCTCAGTTTCGTTTGCGCTGTTTCCCCATTTGCGCACGCCACCGTTTTATGGCAGGTTTGCACAGGGCTCCGACGCGCGCAAAGCAGTGTCCTAGGGAACATGTGATCCGCCCATGAACTTCCGCTTCTGAATCAATTGTCGAAGATCCCTGTACTGCGTGAAGGTACCTATTGATGGTGTCCTGCTGATGGTGACGCAGGTACGTGTGTGATGGTGTCTATTTGCAACGGATCCACGTGTCTGCAATACCTAGCCCATCTCCTGCCCTTCGATTCGCCAGATGCCGCTTATGCACTCAAACGCTGCAGTGAAGACACGTTTCACCTTCGCGTTGTACCGATTCCTATGACATAGGGGTCAACCTCACTTTGCAATATATATCTTTACGCCACAGCCCACAAAAGTGCGCCCAATTTCGTTCATTATGTCTAAAAAATACGACACCTTTATATCTTCCATGGTGCAGACAATCCACAGCAAAGCGCTTAAAAACTCCGGCATTACAGTGTCATGAAGAAGCTTCCAGTTGTGGTTAATTCCTCATTATATTAGTAATTAAAGAAGTGTTCAAGCTATACATAAATCATACGTGAGCACAGTCACTCCTTTTTTTCCTGAGTGCAATAGGAGCGGATCGTGCTCTTACAGCATGTCAACCTTTATCAGGACCAAATATATGTGGCTGGTTATAAGTTATACTGAGTATACTTTAAATAATTAATTACTTACTCTCCATCCATCGGGATTCCGCGGCGGACGTTGTCGAGGCGGTGTGCTCGCATCTGTGACTGATAGAACGCAAGCACTAAAAATCAAGAACGCCCGACTGCACATCATGGCCAGCAGTGGGACTCAACCCTGGACGCATTTCACTAGCCTCCGCCGCTTTATAAGGCCTGAAGACAATGGTGACAAACGTGATCAATTGCAATTTTTAATGCGACAGACGCAGTTCCTCGATGTATTCACACATGCGGCCTCTGTTATGTGCACGTTTGCGAAAGCATCGCTAAAAGATGGGTTGAAGAAAGGAGACAAACCACAGTGCTGACTAAGAACCGAATGTAGTTTATTCTTCCAGTCCACATATTTATACTCCACTACAATCTCTAGGAAGCAGAATAGAAAGAAAAGTAAAGAAATGAACTACGTGCGCAAAAGCAAAGAAATGCTTAATCCGACAGAAATCTTATCTCCTTCGGCAGGAGGGTAATCGAGGGGAGGCTGACGCATACTTCGCCGCTATTTTAGATATGATACGCGTCAGATATCAGACGCGCGCGTAAATCGTGGTTCATGACGTATAAATATGCGGAGTGGTAGCATAAATCACATTCGGCTGTTAGTCAGCGCTGTGGTTTGTCATTTCTTCGTCCCGTCTCTTAGCGCTGTTTTCACAGAAGTTATGTGCCAACCAGCCCAAATGCATCCCCATTTGCATGCACACTTATTTTGAGAAATGACGATAAAAAATGTATGGCCCTAACTTTTGCTTGCGTGATGCTCCTTTTCGCGGAAATTCATGTCGCTTAAGGCTGATTCACACGCGAGGGCAAAATCTCGCCCGACGAAAGAGGCGCTAGTATGAAGATGGTTTCAATATCGACGCCCCGCCACGGTGGTCTAGTGGTTATGGCACTCGGCTACAGATCCGAAGGTCGCGGGATCGACTCCCGTCCGTGGCGGCTGCATTTTGATGGAGGCGAAATGTTGAGGCCCACGTGATGTGCGATGTCAGTGCACGTTAAAGAACCCCAGGTGGTCGAAATTTCCGGAGACCTCCACTACGGCGTCTCTTATAATTAGAGCTGGTTTTGGGACGTAAAACCCACCAAATCATGGGCGATGAGATGATTTGCCATCTCTTCTCCTTCCATTCCTCCTTACCGACACATGACGAACCTCTTCATCCTCACTTTCCACTCTCATGAAATACTATGATAGGAGCTGCTATAGGCGCATGTCCACTCTGTTTGTCGCATAAGGCCACACATCGGGTATTTCATAGAAATGCCGGTGCACCAATGTCAGCACGAGTGAGAAATGATCGTAATTTCCTCTCGTCGCGGCGCATTAAAGTGTCACTGCGCATTAAATGTCCCTGTGCATTAAAAAACCCCAGGTGGCCGAAATATCTAGAGCCCTCCACTACGGCGTCTCATAATCAACGATAAAGGCCGTGGTTGAGACCCCAGAAATCTATGCAATCGCAATATTAATGCTGTGGCAGTGACTACCACATGGCAATGACAGCATTACGTTGCTGGGCCCTATAGGTGTACTAACAGTGATAACATTTGTAATATATCACAAGAAATAAAACCAAACGAGGCAGGAAGAAGTCTCATGAATCAGAATGTCATATATTGTATCGGAGCGTAGATGACAGCCTCCGTGCATTAGTTGTAATTAGGCAGATTCAGCATTTTTCCGGCACCTGCCGAGTGGGTTGCATCACTAATTTCATTTTTCTTACTTTGTTCACTGCAATGTGCGGCTGAATCCATTGTGTTGGTTATGACACTGATGGCGAGTTTAAAAGAGAGCTCAATCTCTTCAGCAAGCTGCAGTTATAGGTCACGTATTTGCCGTCAGAGTTTAGTCGTATCTCCATAAGTTTGCTTTCTGCACACATCCCCTGAGCAATTATTGAAGGAACTAGAAGCACCTCTTTCTTTTGGCCTGACTCTTTTGCTGACAGCGATCTGCTTGGTTTCCTCGCAGATAGGAAGACGGCTTGGGAATTTTATTAGATTCTGGTGGGGATACTATTTTCTGTTTCACCATTTCTCCGCTTCCGTATAATTCCAATGCATCCGCTTTCTATACATCTTCTAATCCTTCATCACAGTCCACCAATTCGTATCACGCTGTGTAATTCCACTCAGAACACGCCTCCATTACCTTACTGATCTGGTGCACTAGAACTATGATTAAGTGCCCCTGACGTATTTTGTTTCAATTGATTCATATTCACACTGAGCACGTTATCTGAATTGGGGACTAAACTGAAATTCTCATCTACATATGCTGACGTGAAAATGAGGATCTGTTTGCCCAATACGACCATTTCCCACTGCCTAAAAGGACGTATGTTCGTGCCATCCATATTTTCACACGAAACTTATTCTTGCAAAAGTAGCCGTGTTTGACAAGCAAAAAGCGGCATTCGGGTGCCACGGGGCATGAAACGGCGAAACTGCCTGGCTGTTTTTTATGTTTAGTTGCTGCGGGCTTAGCAAATGCTAGGTTACTTCTAAGCAGAATAATCGCGTTTTTTCCTTTCTCTCTTTCTTCCTTTTTTTCTTTTTTTTTGAGGTTGTTGCAAAACGTGGAAGACAGCATTCCTGCAGGGCACACATTTATGCACAATGGTGGCGACACCCGCCTGGACTGCATTTGTTAAGTGCAGCCTGCTACAGCGTATGAAGTATGCTGGCATGCATATGTTCTCTTGCCAGCCACCTACAGCAGAGGATTTCGCAGAGGCTAAACCACCCACTCTACGTGAGAACGCGAGCGAAATGCTGCACTGAACGCAACAAACGTAGCGAGGACGCGCGGCTCCACCGTGGTGCATGTATTTCAGCCAGTTTCTACAGGGCAGGGAAGACACCTGCTGCCTTTACACACGACAAGAAACAGTGCGATGAATCTGTCTCTACGCGCCTTTCTTTTGTCCTTATCAATTATAAATAACTTCGTTGTTAAATATTAGAATAGGCACATATGTGCTTATATCAAAGCTATAGTCTCATATGAACGTCAGTGACAAATCCTACACTCAATGCACAGAGCATGCAGTCAAGCTCAATATTTCTGGTCATCTAACTAGTCCAATGTGACTGATGGCCGAGGTGTAAACGAATTCGAAAGTTATGGAAAGAGCGTACTAATTGTCGTTACACAAAAAAGCGACAAAAAGAATAGGAATCATACTCAATACCGTGGACATATTAAGGAATCATTGGCCTACTGTATCTGCTTGGTACTAGACAGCATGTAAGTGGAAAAGGGCGGCATAAGTTTACCCGACCAGTAGACAATTCTTTTCTGTTGCTGAGCTTATGCGAGTAGCGATACATGCGTTGGGCTGCGCTGGAGCTGCTTTTGAAATGAATGCACTAGTATCGCTAACGAACGGATGAAATGTGGTGGAAGGGCACGTCGACAACAGCTTGACTTAGGAGAGTTGGTTTATGCTGTAAACATGCAATAACATATACGAAATCAGGAAACAGAGGCGGGCTCTGGTTTTCAACAGATTTTTTTTTCAAAGCACGCTTGCTGTGTTTATATAACATAAAATACACAGATCGCCTGCACAAAAACACTGTGTGATCACATACACTCTAGCATAACCAACAAGAAAAGCCCTATATATCAATTATTGGTGTGTGCATTGGCTTGCCGCCTTTCAGATGAAAAATGCATGCCATATGATTGCTTTCCTTTTTCGGTTTTCCTTTTTTGCAAATGTCGTGGTCTTGAAAAAAGCACTTCATTTGAATTTGCATTGGAAAGGGATCTATCTGTTTCATGGTCCTCTGAATATGAAGTTAGCACTAGATCTGTTTTGTCATCTCGCTGTCGCGCTGTTAGCTACGCATACCGTTCCTTTGCGTAGGTTGCTAAACGTCAGTAGTATAACGCCAGTTGCGAGACTTTATCTCCGCTTCTGCGCACCATAAAGGCTGCAAGAGATCTTTCTTTCTCCTCGCTGTTGCGCTGTTACCTCCGTATGCCCTTTCCTTGCATAGGTTGCTAAATATCAGTAGTATAGCACCGCTTCCGATTGTTTATCTTTGCTTGAGCATATCAGTGGTGGTTATGGCGATCGATGTAAGCACGAGCTAGTTAAATTTCTGTTAATTTTAATTTTCTGACATGCACTGTCAGATAATTTTCCACCATGCTTGTCGATCCTTCTGGGTAATGTTCACTTTTGCGGCAGCCTATTTCGCAAAGTTCCCGCAAAACAGCCTATAGATGTATATATCAATAGTTTCTCTATATGGATATTCTTAGTGCACAGCATTTATGAAAAACAAAGCGCGCGTACAGAATATTATATTATGCTCAAAACACGTGCACTATGTTGCGGCACTGAAACACGTATACGTGAAAATATGACGCCCAAAATCTGATTCTTACGTCGAATCTGTCAAGTGAATTTCGGTCATGCTTGTCTCAATCGGATCTCAATTATTATATACAGCAGGCTCCGAAAAAGCCAAGCTGATATCCACAATGAAAGTCTGCGGTGTAGAAGACGCTGCCTGGAGGACAGCAGAAATGGCCCAATGTTTCCTGCGAAACAATCTTTCTCGGCAAATATCGTGCCGAATCTGTCATTCTTCAGACGACGCTGAAGAACAGCGAGTCGGCGCCACATGTGCCGGAGAAAGTTATCGGCTAAGCCGACTTCGGCTCTAAGGTGGCATTCTTAGCACAATGTCGCGAATAAATGGTGATTGCTAAGCAAATATTGTCTAAAGGACAGCAAATTCGGTGCCACATTTTCCAGATAAAGTTATCGGCTGAGCTGATGTCGGCTCTAAGGTGGCATACTTGGCACAATGTTGCCAGTAAAAGGCGACGGCTTAGGCCATTATGCCTCTAGAATGGCAAAATCGGCACCATATTTGCCACTGAAAGCCGACGGCTCAGCCAATGTCGGCAGTAGCGCGGCATATGCGGCCCCATGTTGCCAATTACGGTCGACGGCCTGCCAATATCGGCGGGGCAGCGGTTATAATCGCCCGACGTTGCCAGTCATTGACGACGGCTTAGGCGATACTGGCTCAGTGCCGGCAACATGAAGCCGTGGAAGGGTCGCGCTTTGGCGCCATAAAACCAATATCGTCCTTATGTTGCGTGCTGCCTGGGCCAGGCAGCACGCCCACACAGGATTGCTGTATGCGTGAGGTCGGCCAAACTCGGCAGCGATATCGGGCCTAAGTCAGCAAATCGTGCTCGCGCTAGTTTCACCCACATCAGCCCGATGATGTTGAGCCATAATGGCTCTACTGTGACACGGCCACCATGGGTCGAACTTGGCCAGCCAGCATGGGTCGGATTTGGCGAGCCAGAATAGGTCGGATTTGGCTTTGTAGCATTGACCGATTTTGCGGGCATTCAGGCTTTTTCGGCTTTTTGTCGGCCCCGCCGACACGGGGAAACCCTTTGCGCGACCGTTCACAGCCATTGTGGTGTTTCTAGTGTCTATCCCACGTGTATCGCACCGTTTGGACTGCATAAATTTTTATTCTCGTCTTTTCACCTTTTCGAAGGGCTTAACAACCCCTCCATTGCACTATAAAATGGACCAACAGTATTTGTGTAAATGTGCCTCTCATGCATATGTGAAAGCTCTGTTAACACAGTAATAAGTGGGGCTAAGTGGATCCCCTGTACTTTCCATTAATGCTTTCTAAAAAAATAAAACCAATAGCGGAACAAGCGAGATTTATAGAGAAAAGCACTATTTCAGTGATTTTCTGTACTCTGCATTGATAATATGCGATTCTCGTGTTGCACCGTCGTAGTGGAAAAGCTTCGGCAACCGTGTAACCTGCGAGAAAAGGCATGAAAAGTTAGCAGAGCTTTGGAGCACATCGGCTCAATACTAGCATTGCATCCAACTTATGGACAATCAGTGCGACTTATGGACAAACGCAGAAATTCAGGAAATGTCAGAAAGATTTCATAATCAGGCACAACCTTAGAAAATAGCAAAAAAAGCTGTCCTTTTAAGTATATAATGAATCTGTGTTCAGTTTTCAACCCCTAGATCTTGGCTTCGTGTCGCTTTAGATACCCAATGAAAAAACATAATAAAGGTTCTGTTGCAAAGCAATTTTAAAAGCGGCACATTAGTTGAAATAGATGCATTTTGTATTATAATAAATTTCATATCTTTGGCATACATCAGAAAGGAAAACATGTAGACGTGAGCTAACATGACACACACCAAGGATGCGGTCTTTAGGAAAAAAGGTCCTTAAATGATAGGTGCAAGGTGCATTATGAACAGATATTAAAGGAGGAACTTCTTTTCAAGGCTACTTTAAAAATGCCATCCCGTGCCGAACTGCCGCACGTGTGCTACACCAAGGAGCGCGTGTTCGGTATCACGTTACCTTTAAAAATACGGGCAAGAAGAATAAATGTTACAAGAACTGCAAGTCACCACACAGTGGGTGTTCGATACAAGCAGAGGATTAACTATAGGAAGTAAAATTGCTTTTGGACAACGTGCGTTGGCTCTTTATTCGAAAATAAAGAGCCTACGCACCTCACAACACAAATAATATATAAAGGTGGAACCGGTGCTTTAACATTGCAACAAAAAGTGCCACCTTCCATTTGGAAAAACTGGCCTGCAACTTACCGAATTTTGGCATCCGCTGTGCACTCTTCAGCTTTGAGTCAGCAATACGAATTCGGCGACGGCACTGTACTCGCACCAAAAGGCACAGGATTGTGTTCACATACAAAAACTGTGAGATATGATTTGGGCATTGATAATATTCTGATAATGTGTCCTTTGATGTTTTGCGGGCAAAATGGTGTGTTCTAATTGTTGGTCTATAATATATTTACGTTTAATTTATATGTCACATCGTCATACCTCGCAAGTTCATACCTCAGAACGAGGCCCTGACCGTCCATTTGCAGTGTCATTGCAGGTAGCCAGCATAGTCACGATATATTGTAACACGACTGTATTGTAGGGTAATGCCCGACGACATGGGAAACTGGCGCCCTTCCGATGTCCGGTATTACCAAAACCCACATGCCCAAGTGAAACCCCTTGCTTCAATGTCAGTTGCGCAAGATCTGGTCTAAATAAGAAAACTGTGCCATCCCACGGTTCGAAGCAGGATGACCTGAGAAGCCGTGGTGTTCGGAATAGGCCCAGTGCTCAATAAATGTTCTAATTGTCGTTACATCCGCGGACGTGCTCGGTAAGAAGCTATAGCTATACAGGTTAGCATAAAATGGCCAAAGTGTTTCCGAAATGGCCCAGAGTTTTAATGCAAGACCAAAAAATTTGCGTTGCCTACCGCAATCACCCAGTTCCGTATTCCCCAATAATTCCACATAATTTATAAAGTCTATAAATTTTTCACATATATGCAGTATATCTTCCATATCTTTCCATATGAGTCTTACGGGAAGATGGAATTATTGGAACAACCATGCGGAATGTTTGAATAGGGTTGGCCAATTGAAACACATGATCAATGACCACATCATGACACAGAGCGACATGACGGACCCAAACATCAAGTTTCAAGGCCGGATGGAGGAGCACCCAGGTCGTGTAACGACATCACATGATAAGGATTTTGATGTATCTTCAACGTACGGATAGTCCACTCACCAAGGCATACCGCAACCTCGCCCGTCGCACTCGTTTGGTCCGTGTCTGTGTGTGTACTGCACGCTGCCTTTACATTATATAACCACGCTTATAACAGTGCCTTCCCCCTACTGACAAACAGATCACAAGCTACACCGAAAGGAAGTAATCGATGCATGTCAAGGTTTGCTCAATTTCTAACGCACAACGCAGCTGAGGAGCTTCTTCTTTTTTCGCGGTACGCGATCGAATGACTGAACTGCCTGTGCGGCGTATTCCCGGATCCCACGCACCCGAGAGGGAAGGTGACTAGCCTTGCGGCTCGCGGCTGTTATTCGGGAAGAAATGATGCCATGCCACGTTTCCTATTGACGTTCGCAATTCCTTTTCCCAAAACATTGTCGTGTACAAATGCAGCAGCATGCCGCAATCACTTCGGCGAAAACAAGCCCTGCAGCTAGAGAGGCCTCTAACCCTCTATCTTTTGTATACCGTGTGATCCTTCTGCGCTCTTAACTTTTATCTTCCACACTACGACTCCTTGGCACCCGTACTACTCGGCGACGGATGACAATGATGATGATTGTGGTTCGGTTAGGAAAGGGCGCTACTTTCTGCTGCCCATGAGGGGAGCACGACTAAGCGTCCGTGGGGGTACGGGAAAGGGAGTGAAAGAGATAGAGAGGAGACAAAGGCCATAGTGGATGGCTCTGGAAATTTTCACCACCTCGGGTTCTTTAACGTGCACTCATAACACACAGTACACGGGCGTCCGGCATTTTCGTCGCCATCGAAAATGCGACCGTTGCGGCCGGGATCGAAGTCGCGTTTTTTGGGTGGCAGCCGAGTACATTAACCACTACATCACCGCGGCGGACCAAAAATGAAGGTGAAAATGTCGCCCGCATCTTCCCACGGGGGGAACTCGAGTAAATGCGTCGCAGAGTGGTGGGGGTATCGCGTGAATGTTGCATAATTGGGTATGGTTTGGGAATGCTTAATTGTTATTTCGTCTTTATTATTCTTATTTATTGAATGAAGGAGAGGCGCCTCGTTCCATCGCATCTACTCGAGTCAAGCAAAGCGTCAAGTTAAGCGAAAGCCAAGTAAAGACGCCCTTGACTGAATTCCGAACGCGTGCTGCTCCGCTTACACCGCCCGCGTTCGAGGGAGAGGAGTACGGGGGTGAGGTCCGCAAAGACGCCCTTGACTGAATTCCGAACGCGCGCTCCGCCGCACCCCCACTGCGCATGCTCGGCTTGCTGAACGGCCGGTGGGCCGGCACGAGACGAGCCGAGCATGCGCAGTGGGGGTGTGGACGGCACCGCCGGCGATGCCGAAGTACAGTGGCTAGAAGAGGAAAGTGTGCAGACCGCGCCGCCGGCACTGACGCCACTCCGCGATGCGCGGGAAAGGAAAATCCAGGGGGCACTAAAACCCGTTTACACGTTCGCTCGGTGCGAAATCGTCTGCTCGCCGCGCAGAAAACACATAGGCCGAGTTTGGTGACGTGCGCTTATACACCGCAGCGTTCGTTCTGTTTCTGTTTTTCTGCTACTTGCACATGTACACCGTTTTATTCTTTCTTTTCTTTTTGCTTTTGTGGAAACGAGCCCTTGAGGCTTGGTCCTTTCCTTCCAATACGACTGAAGACATTCGTGAAGCAATTTATTTTTCCGTTGTGAATTTTGTTCTTGCAGACTATTTCGGGTGTTGTGCTTCTTTTTATATAACGGCGTTTAATCGCAGGTGCATTGGTATTTGTGACATTTAGCCGAAGTGGTGTAGTGGTGCCGGTATCAAAAGTCCCGGCGCTTGAGAAGGAACTGCCGAAATATGATCTGGTCAGAACGGTATGTCTGTTTAAATGTTTATCTGCTTGAGTTGTTTATTTGGCTACGTTCTTCTATAAACGGATAAGAAATATTTTTATTCCGCACATGACTGACACTATCAAGGAACTCTTTTCTGAGTACATGCTCGTACAACCTTTCTTATAATGGAGCATATTCAAGAACACATAGGAGTATTACAACGGGAACAAACAGCGCTAGACACGGGACGGCGGGGGAACGACAGACAGGGTGCCTTAGAAGTATTTCTTGAAGGGATGGTTGGTAAAGCACATTCAAGAAAAGGGGCCTTTTCTATCCGGGTTCGAAAATCCATCTTAAAGCATGCATTTTGGTAATTTTCTCCTTACGACAGATGCAGTTTTTTTTCTTCGGGACGGTAAGGCTTCCGGTCTTTCTCTGAAGAGCGGCCGATTTTTCATCCTTCTAATTTTACGTTTCATATGCAAAATTATTTCATCCAGCAGCATCACTTCGCCCTCCAAATGCTGCACATCTTGAGTTTCAGCTTTTACATTTCCAAAACCGTTTGGTTGTTTTTGTTACATTTTTCATTCCTCTTTGCAACATTTTTTGTTTACTTCTATCAGGATTATTCGGAGATATTTGCAGGCTAAAATTCCTGTGCACTTTTTGTGGTGAAGGCTTCTAATGAAACACACAAACGAAAACTCGATATCCTGCCCCTGAAAATACATGTCCATAATATTACCAGCCTGGGGAATGAATGGTGAGTTGGGCGTCCAGCCTTGCCAGGCAGTGGCGAGGCTAGACATTTCTGTCATTTTTGGGGAGGGGGGAGGTTTTTTGGGAGCGGGGTGCAATAATGGCAGGCACAACACCAAACAAAAGTACCAGCCTCCATTATCAAGACGCACAGCTTCGCTGTCATGTATAGTAATGGTCGATATGGCGTGACACGAACTGTTTGCTGAAAGGAAGCTCGCAATATTTTTCTTGCGCTCATGTCTCTCTGCCCTTTAAATATTTCATGCACTGTTCCAATACTCCCTCTCTTTTCGGCACAAGGAACAACTACTATACCTATTAGGAGGAAAACCTGTTTGGTTATATGGTTATATATGTTTGGTTTGCGTCCATGATATGATTTGTGCAGCGCTTACACAAAAAGCAAAAAAAAAATACGATCAGATGGGTACAGCGCCCGCATCCAACTGTTTCTTCTTTTATGCATTATATTTACACTTTTCGGAGCTACATGTGAAGTAGCAACTCTCGGCTCACTGTCACTGCTCAAGGCAACAACAAATTTGCACAAAAAAAGAAAGAAAGAAACACCAGGAGCTCGCGCCACGCACGCAGATGAGTATAAAAGTGTGCATGTCACGCGGCGGCCTGACGTGTATGCGGGAGCGCGCGCCACTTAGCGGAAACATCGCCAAGCGGCGTCAACGTCTCCATACGCGCCGCTTGGCGGTAATCACACTTTGCTATTCTAGCCACTGCAGCCGAAGCGCGACATCGTGCGACTAAGAGATGCTCCGCATTTAAAACAATGCGTATTGGCGCGCGCGCTTCTCCTCTTGCGCTCAACGCTTCAGCCCTCCACTAGCACGTGTTCTGGCACTAAAGCCGTGGTACCGCTCAGGCACGCTGCTTCGCTAGCGTTGCCCCACTACTGCAAGCTGCACTTCATTTATTCCCTGCCCTTTGCTACGGCGTGCTCTCTATAAGTCATCGAAAACATTTAGAAAATATAAAGGTTACAGCCGATTGCTGTAACCACTACGCTCGGCGATGGTTCGTGCAGGACTGCCGCCTCCTGGGTATTATGCTCGCGATGCCCTCCTCACACGCACGCCTATCTCCTTGGCTGGATCGAAGACAACGTGTGAGCTTGTAGCTTTCTCCTGTTCGGTGAAGTGCCTACAATTAGCTTCTTTCTTCGTTGTTTATCTGTCCATATGTTATTGTTGATGATGATGATGAACCTCTTATGTCGCTCCCCCACTGATATGATAGGCAGAGAATCGGGCGGCATTAGTCAGTTAAACTGGCGTTGTGTCAAGAGGGACTGAGCCAAGAAGAATAAGAAGAAAGAAAAGGAACTAGATAAAGAAAGAAAAAACTGAAACGTCCTGTAGCCAGATTAACAGATGGAATGGAAGGAATGCGAGAGTTGTGAAACGTTTCGATGTGAAGACCACGAGGATCGATTTTGGCACAAGATGGATTTGGGAACTACAAATGGAATTAGCAAGGAATTCTTTTTCTTTCATTTAAAAAGTCGAAGACAACGGAGCAGATATCCCTGCGGGACTACCGAATACAGTGGCCCCAAATAATAAAATTGCAGAAATTTCATTTTCTAACCCCCTTTGACGGTGTGGAGTTTCGAGGAAACCTTTTTCTCTGGGGCGAGTATCTGCGACAGGCTAAAAAGGAGTGGTCAGTGGATTCAATTTCCATAGCATGGCCATGTATCAGTGTATCTGTCTGCATACATGACGTAGAAATAGAAGCGTTAACATTTGCTTGCAAGAGTGTGTAACTGAGTACATCTGTCTACAAGCGTTGCCATTCCCAAATGAGTGTGCGCTCACATGCCTTTAACGTGGTTCCCTAATACGGCGCTGCAACTGTTGTTTGTCCAGGATCCCACGACATATATAGCATAGAAAATGGAAATATATCTAAAAGCGAAGAATATACGAGAACAAGCACATGGCTATCTTATATTAAGAAATGTCGGCTGGAGCCTCCCTGGGTCACTTATGTCTGCTGAAAATAAAGGTTCTTCGGGGCGTTTCCCAAAACATAACCACGGCGTCAGACAGCCAAAAGAAGTAGAGTGGTGGTTGCCAACGTAATATACAACAGAGGGGGTAAGCTTTATTAGGTGTGGTAATTACCTGCCCTGAGCACAGTTATGCGCGAGCCACAAGGTTGTTCGCAAGCCTTCAGAAGCATAGGTTTATGCTATGAAGTGTATGAATAAAACTAAACAATAGCACTTAGGACTGTGAAACACAACAACGAGAGCAGTAGCTGCTTAGGCGCTGAAGCACGCATGGCTCCTTAGGTGCTGAAGCGCAAAAACACCTGCAGTCTGCCACCGGGCACGAGCCTTCTTTGTGCAGTCGCAAATGCACCACATCATAGGCGCTCCTTGTCAGTCAGTTTTTCTTAACAACACACGAAATGCATTTTTAAAGCCATTTATTTACTTGCTTTTAATACCTTTCTGTGTAACTTAGCGTCAGAACGAGGTCTTTGTAACGCGTACTTGACGCCACGTATTTACATAGCAACGTGATATGACGACGTCTTTACAGTCTCACAATATTTGAGGTACCATAAGTCCACGTGCGGGGACAACGAACACAGCACGTAAATTTTGGCACTCAAGTGCAATGAAATTAGCCGCAGTTATGCGAAGCATAAATGCCGACATAATTGACGTACCACAAAATGCATCATTACGCGAAACAGTGAGCAACGATCATCACATGGCAATTTGTGTCACTTTAAGAAATGTCTTTCCTCGAGGGTCAATTTATTTCTTTAGGCAGTGTGGTTGTTGGCATGACGCCGTCTTTCCGAGTACCTGCACCTTGACGCCGCACGCACTATATTACAGTGACGCGACACCTCTCCTGATTAAATTTTCTTCGCAGTTGTAACAAGCGGTACCAAAGCAAAATGATCAGCGCAACCTCAGCATACTATATTATTTGATTGATTTGAATAAGTTTATTTGGAACATCACATTACAATATTAAACATTATCACTTCAACCTCGAAAACAGCATGGCCTTGACTAAAATGATACAACAGAGATCCCTTATAGACGCACGAATCCCTTTCTTAAATGCAGCATTGCTGTTCCGATCATGAAGCTAGCCAGAAACGTCTTCGCAACCAAGAGTTTGGTGTATGCTACGTGGAGGTGCATGTGAACAATGAGAAGAAAAGAACTTTCTGCAGCGTTGAACTGCTTCTTCTTCATTCCCGTGTTTGCGCAAAAGCAAGCAGTTTCGACCCTCAGCTTCTAGGAGATTTGGCCCAGACACTGCAGCTTCGTCAGAAGCTGGAAATTCAACAAAGAACACATAAATGCAATGCCAATGCCCGAATTCGACGATCAGTTGCACTGCTTCTTTACTAAGTCACATCACATGCTTCCCAAGGATTATTCTGTCATTTAAGAATACTGGCGACTGGACTGAACGGGAGGGGAAATCAATTGTACAGTGTTGGGAGAAATTATAAAATGCATGTATCGAGGAAGAAAATAATTTTAATATTTACGGAAAATTCCAGAAAAATTCAGGTTATACAGATCGCCACTGCAGATATTAATTACCATTGAGTGCTGCGGCCTCTTTAGCATAGGTGTGTAATGGTCTACTAGACTTATGCTTGAGTTCACAACATCCCTTTCCTGCAGTTCCTACACTTACGAGCACTGCAATATTGCCTATCCTTTTTATATACTTTTACCTTAACTTGCAGTGAAAAGACTTAGCCTAATTTTGCAGCATTTGTTTCCCTAGTAAGTCACGTCACCCGTACGACTACACTATTCGTCCTACAGGCGGCGCGGTACACGGAAAGCCTTCTGGTCTCTGTACCGGAAAAGCTACGCAGGAAGTCACGTCTTGGAACACGAGACTTCAAGCCTCCGTCACACGACCATGGGAAAACGGCTGTTCTTCCATACCTTCTTGGCGTTGGCCGCAAACTCAAAAAATAGAACTAGAGATACGTGTTGAACTGTTGTCTTTTTTTTTCTTTTCTCAAATCCGAAAGAGCTTTTACAGCTTGTTGGGGCCAACCCTGATGCTAAGGTGCGGCCTCTCTGCAAGACTGACCGTGAGGAAAAGGGCTGCGTGGGTTGTTCAAAAGGTATACCTCACGAAATGTCGGTCCTCTCGTGTGGTCATGCCCTGCCCTGCCCAAACAAGTATAAGAACTTATGGTTGCCGGAGTATAGCAGTAAAATGACAAATGGGCGTGAGGGTTTCCAGGATATGCGCCGCGCACAATGTGGGTGTATGCCTTTCTTTGAACCTCTTCCCTATGGTCTGTTTGTTATGGCACTCGGCTGCTGATCCGCGAGTCGTGGGCCTGATTACACGCCGCGGCGGCTGCGTTTCTATGGAGTCGAAATGCTAGAGGCTAGTCTGCGGTGCGGTGTCGGTGCACGTTCATGAACCCCGGGCGGTCAAAATAACGGGAGCCCTTCTCTACGGAAACTTTTATAATCTTATTGTGGTTTTGGGACTGATACGGTAAGACATAAGAACTCCGAACATTAGTCAGAGACATCAAGATTAACGATAAAAGTGCGCTTCGCTGTTCCGACGTTTCTTAAGCAGAGGAATGAATATATATATAGGAGGTTCCTAGGAGGTTCCTGCCTAGGAGGTTCCTGCTTACACGCAGTTCCACCAGAGAGGGCGCCCTGCTCTCACCGGCTACCTGACTACATCGAGCGGGTGGGCGAAGGTGTTTCTACCATATGTTTCTGCTGCGGAGCAGAGCCTAGATCACGTGTTTCGTTCCATGATTTCGGTTCGATTCAGGCAAGGACGCCGTTTTCTGCTCCCCATTTTGCTAGCACGGCTATGTGTCCGGAGGGAAGGGTACATGAAAGGGATTGAAAGAGACAGAAAGGAGAGAAAAGCCTTGGGGGCGGGGGGCTCCGAAAATATTGACCGCATCGGATTTTGCATCTACTGCGCAGCAGCGCCTTGATCACGTGCTTCGTTCGAAGTGCTTCGCATATCGTTACAACGCCGGCAGTGCCATTGTCCCATAGCGCTCACGCGAATGCGTCGGCGAGTGCGGCAAGGAACGCACTCGCTTTGTGCCGCTGCGCTGGGCCAAGTTTATGGACGGTGGAGAGTGCGCAAAGTTCACACTCCTTAGAGCGGTCGTGCGGTGCGAAGCGCGGGTAAGAAGAAATAAAAAAAACATTACTTAGCTCGCAGCTCTTCTGGGCCTATCTGTCTGCCGCTCGACCGTCACACGGCATTTTACGTGCCTGTATGCTTGCTCAATGAACCCACGCTCATTACAATTCAGATTGCCCCTACAGCTTCTAGTCTTACTGCGTATATGATGCACTGCTATCGTATTCCTGCTTTGCCCTTCTGGCGAAACTATGAGCTGCTTGTTTAACAAGCCGCACTGAGTAATTTCAAGGTGAAAAAAAAGAAGTACAGTCACCGCCGCGGAAACCCCCTAATCAACGGTATGGTAGTTGCATGTGTGTGAACCTGTGCTTGACACGCGTAAAATTTGGTTTTAGCGTAGTTTCTAGTTTTTCCGTGCACTTCATTTGTTCAATGGCTCCGCTGGCTTCAAAAATTCAGACGCCTTTCCCTCTACCGGGAAAATGTTGGCAAGCGAAGCTTGCCGTATGCGTACTTGGCCTACTTTTGCTTAAATCTTGATTGATTGATTGATTGATTGATTGATTAGTGCTTTTTAACGTGCCAAGACCAGCTCTGATTATGAGAGACGCCGTAGTGGAGGTCTCCGGAATTTTCGACCTCTTGGGAATTTTTGACGTGCACTGACATCGCACAGCACACTGGCCTCAACATTTCGCCTCCATCGAAATGCAGCCGCCGCGGCCGCGATTCCATCCCGCGACCTTCGGATCAGCAGCCGAGTGCCATAACCACTAGACCACCGTGGCGGGGCTTTTCCTTAAATCTTGATGTGCTTCTTTGCCTATGTCTCGGTTTGCTTAGTTCCTCCTTCGTTCCTTCATTCTTTATTTCCTCCCTTTCTTGGTAAAGAAATCCGTGGATTCATGTGACTCGGATGTGCGATATCTTTTTCGTTTGCGGGATGTGCACTGAAAATCGTGCACGTGCTACGAGTGTGTGACCTGTCGCTGATACTAGACGTTTATTTCTTGCTTTCGCGAGCGCACCTACAACGCCGACAGCTGCGAGGCGTAACATCTTCGCTTGAACATCAACTGAAATGATTGCTAAAATCACGTTTTGAGGGCTCACAAATATGCATGCTATTACTGTCAGTCCTTAATAAACCCACAATAAGTCGAATGTGCGCAGCATAAGTCTCGTAATTCCTTAAAATTTTGTGCAATTTTAGACATAACTTAATTAAAATTGGTTTCCACTGATATAAGTTACACTGGCTGCCGTTTGAAAATACTAAGTACGTACGTTTATTAGGTAAGCCAATATACATGACGAAAAGTACGGCACAGGGATCTTCAGTGTATCCAAATTGATAACATGCCTGCATTCCCTCTGTAAGGTAATAAGAGTGAAATGGCAATGTATAACGATTTCAGAATGTGAGAAAAATATGCAGATTTTTCGGGTAATTAGTCATTGCATTACTTCCAGAGGAGGAGTCCATTAAAGGGAAATCTAGAACACTCGTAAAATACATTGCACAAGAAAGCAAACAAAGAAAGAGTACCAATACTCAAGTGAGCATACTCAACATAAGTGACCGTCTCACAGGCCGTCTCAGTTCACATCTGTCAGGCTTTTAAAATAGTCCACGAGGCGTTAGGAGGATGAAACCGTTTTAGTGCTGTTTACTATCGTACTGACTATCTCGGACCATCTTATTTTCAGAAAGAGGCGGCGTAATAAATAATAATAATTACCTTCCCACATATAAATTGTTCCTTTAAGCGCAAAATGTCCTATGTAGAAATTGCAGGACGAGTTGACTAATGACCAGATCCGGTATTTTCCTAATAATGCGGCAGTGGCAATCATTACTCCGGTGTTCTAAAAGTGCTTGCGAGATTTGAAAAATTCCCTCGAGACTAGGCACTTGACCCAAACGAAATTAGTGCCGTCGGTGCGCAGGGGTGCCCTCGATGCTCAGTTACGCGCGGTGTGCAACGTAAAAAGTACTGGACACTTCACCATACAAGAGATGCTGATAACGCTCTGCCACACCTCGCGCACTCATGGCCTGTATATGCCCGGGGTCTTAGATTTACAGTAACTGTCAGTACCTTCAGAAATTTTCTGTACCACGGGGACAGCACTCTGTGGCACATTGGACAGTGACTGTCATTTGCAGCTGAGGAGTAGCACAGAAAATATTGAGATGTTTACCTGCTCGCTGCCTCCCTATCACCTGTGAGCATTCCAGCTAGCCGGAGATTCTGAACCGTGGATCCGAGGACCAATTCCTGGCAGTATCCAGGCTCGTGGGTGCATTATAAACACTCGCAAGAAGGAGTTGAGAAGCACTGCTTTCTAGGCTCGCACTGCAGAGCCAAGAGGTGGGCCTTTGTAAGGCCCGGCGAAGTCGTGAGGCCATTGCGATTCTTAAAGGTTAGTGAAGCTTGCGCTAATGGCTCCAGGCTTGCAAACCAGAAAAGCTTGTGTGCACTTGGCTGCCGCTCCATTATTTTCCTGAAGACCCGCATTTCGTTGTTGACAGAGGCTTCGAGAAACGCCACGCAACAGACAACGAGGCCCAACGAACACTTACAAAATTTCACGCCGAGCTCAGCGTAAACATGTTTGCAGCAGCACGCGTAGCCTCGGCACACTACACTATGCACAACCGAATAGCTTTGCAAGACGCTGTACACCGAACAAGTCGAACGTGCACGCACTTTCTCTAGTGCAGTGGTGGGCTGTGGACAAGAGTGCGATAGAAAAAAGAAGCGCGCTTGCGAACGCCACAACGCCGAACATTGAGGCCCACTCGGCCATGGTACACTCTTGGTTGTTCGGCCAAGAATTGAGTAGTGACCGGTTCTCTAGCACACTTAAATATTAGCGGGTGCTTATGATGCTAGTCGGTCGAGACATATGCCGATTTCTTCACCAAGAAGAGGGGATTTCCTTTGGTCCGCCTCTCTCTCACCGCAGGATCTACCTGTGAACCTCTTCTTGCGTAATGGCGACGAATCTGTCCCAGTGGCTCTCGTCCCGACCGCCGATGATGTAATTCGGATGAAGTACCTTAAATCCATTCAGGCAAAGCTCCGATCGGTCACAGCCCATTACCAGTCCATACAAGAGGTCCGACAGTTTTGCACGGGAGGAATTCTCTCCTTTCACCAGACCAGTCCCATATGCACGATCTACAGAAGTGGTCGATGTTTGCTTCGGTCCCGGTGAGCGCTTTTATCGCTCCGCATTCGGCGTGCGTAAACAAAATTGTCCGCGGCGTTGAAGTAAATATGTCTCCACCTGAAGTATCAGAGATTTTTTCAATGGAAGGTTTACAGGTGCGGTCGCGTTGCCGAGAAGACCAATGTTCCGACCGAGTCGGTAGTGGTGACATTGCCGGGTCAGTACGTCATACAGAAATGACGGCGTGACCCTTAAGTGAAGAAGTAGAGCCACTGTCACCTCGTCCCCTGCGGTGCCTACACTGCTGGCGCTGTGGACACTCGATCAAGGATCAAGGATCAGGTTGTGCTCAAAGATGCCGAGTATGTGGTGAGGCACATAACTCTAGTGAACGTAAAAGCACGCTAGAAAAGCGTTGTCTCTGTAATAAAGCTCACTCTGCAGAGGATACTAGTTGCTCTGCAACAAGTCGAGAAATGCAAATACTTGACATTGTAGAGCGACGGTGATGTTCGCGTAAAGAAGCAATACCAGACATTCGGGCTATGACACAGAATTACGCTGAAGTAACATCCAGGCACATAGCGTCAATAAAAGGCTCCCTCTCTGGTGCTATAACTGACGAGGTCGAAAAGACAATGGAAAAAGCTATGGAGCATCTTACCTCAAGCCTTAGTGAATAGTTGTCACAAATAATTTTGAACCAATTGGCGCTGATAATGAGCACAACCGTAATTCCATCACCGCAGGAGCCTGAGTTTTCACGAGTATCAAATGAATAGCATTTGCTATGGCGTCCCAAGATGGCCAGAGTACAGAGTCATGGATCGGTGTTAACCGAAGTCACAGTGAAAGCATTACTGATGAAGCGTAGCAGTCAGAAGAGATGGACCTAGATGCCCGAATATTAAAGCGGACACGATTTCCTTAATAAAAAAAAGTAAATTCAGTCCTACACTCATAAAGCGAGAAATATCGGAAAGACAATCTTTCTAAGTTTGATTTCTTAAAAGAAAGTATGTTAAGTAAGACCGCGCTGAGGCAGTTGGTTCGCAACCACAGGAACACTTAAAATTTTGCACTGGAATTACCGATGTATACACTCTTTAGGAACAGATTTATTCTATTTGGCTTCGGAATTGTCTCTAGATATAGAGTTACAAAAAACATGGCTTTTAAGGCACCAGTATTTTCCGACTATCGTTGTTTTCAACTAGACCAGCCATCAAGGGTGGATGGTGGGCTTTTTTTTATCATAGATAGGACTACCCTTAACGCGAGAATCTCATATCATCATGTGTCTCCTGAACCTAACACTTAACCAGAGGTATAGAGTTCCCAGGTTGCCTATCGTCCTCATTAGTAAATGCATCTCTTCCAGGGGTGCGCAAATGACTACATGTTTAGATTATGCGGTCCCAAAATTCTGTTGGGAAATTTCAACTCTCATCAAATGCGACGTGGTTTATTGACGTCTGGACGACGGATAACGTCAAAAGCGAGCTCCGACAAACGGCGAGCGTCAAGCAGCCAAAATCCGGGCAAGCGCTCGCTCGAGGCACGAGACTGTCGCCAACGCTGCGGCTTGCTTCCTTGCCTTCCTTGTCTTCTTCTTCATTACAATGACCCCCGGCGACGAGCGTAGCCATCCTGGCTACTTAAGGCGCTGATAGTATGGCGGGGTCATAATAGGGTTTGAGGCGGCTGACGTGGACGATTTCTCGTCCACGACGACGTAAGTCCTGGGATGGAGTCAAGGGCTCGACTTCGTAATTGACAGGAGACGTCTGTGTGAGGATGCGGTAGGGGCCGTGGTAGCGTGCGAGGAATTTCGACGAAAGTCCAGGCGTGCTCGGGGGGACCCAAAGCCAAACGAGGGCTCCCGTCGGGAAAGTGGAAAGCGAGCGGTCACAATCGAGTCGTACCTTCTGGCGACCTTGAGCCTCTGTTGTCATAGAACGAGCCAACTGTCGACAATCTTCCGCGTACCTAGCAACATCAGAAATCGGGGTGTATTCACTGGAATCAGGCGTGTATGGAAGGACAGTGTCCAGCGTACAGGATGGCTCGCGTCCGTACAGAAGAAAGAACGGTGAGAATCCGGTGGTCGCTTGCGTAGCAGTGTTGTACGCGTATGTGACAAATGGGAGGACGGTGTCCCAGTTGGTCTGGTCGGATGCAGTGTACATTGTTAGCATATCACCAAGAGTTCGATTAAAGCGTTCCGTCAAACCATTCGTCTGCGGATGATATGCGCTGGTCGTGCGGTGAATGATATTGCACTGATCAAGCAACGCTTGAATGGCATCAGAAAGAAAAACACGTCCCCTGTCGCTCAAAAGTTCCCTAGGAGCACCGTGGCGCAGGACAAAGTTGCGTAGGAGGAAAAATGCAACTTCTCTCGCAGTAGCTGTGGGCAACGCCGCAGTCTCAGCGTAACGTGTGAGATGGTCCACGCCAACAATTATCCACCTGTTCCCAGATGAAGTCGAGGGAAGCGGGCCGTATAAATCGATGCCAACGCGGTCGAATGGGCGGCCAGGGCAAGGGAGAGGCTGGAGTGTGGCAGTCGGGTGTTGAGGTGGAGTTTTGCGCCGTTGACATGCAATGCAAGCACGGATATACTTGCACACAAAGGCGTACATGCCGCGCCAGTAGTAGCGTTGACGAAGGCGGGTGTAAGTCTTGAGAACGCCGGCATGAGCACTTTGCGGGTCATTGTGGAAAGCGGCGCAGATATCCTTGCGCATATGGCGCGGTATCACAAGTAACCACTTGCGGCCATCAGGTGCGTAATTTCGCCGGTAAAGGAGATCATCTCGAACGACGAAATGGGAAGCATGGCGACGGATACTTCTTGAAGCGGGACGAAGGGATGGGTTTGTCAGAAACTCAAGGAGTTGGCGAACCCACGTATCCTTGCGTTGCTCCGACGACATGTCGACGTAGTCAATTGGCGAGAGCGAAGAACCTGTCGGAGAAGCCGTGTCGGACGCCAGTGGTGAGCGGGACAGCGCGTCAGCGTCGGAGTGTTTACGGCCTGACCGGTATACAACACGAATGTCGTATTCTTGCAGGCGGAGCGCCCAGCGACCGAGGCGCCCTGACGGATCTTTCAGCGACGAGAGCCAACACAGAGCATGGTGGTCTGTGACAACGTCAAAGGCGCGACCATAAAGATACGGGCGAAACTTAGCCAACGCCCAAATTATGGCGAGGCACTCTTTCTCCGTAACTGAGTAATTGCGCTCGGCTTTCTTGAGGGTGCGACTCGCATAAGCCACAACGTATTCCTCGTAGCCTGGCTTCCGCTGAGCCAATACAGCACCAAGGCCGACGCCGCTGGCGTCAGTATGGACCTCCGTAGGCGCATTGGGGTCAAAGTGCCGGAGTATAGGAGGCGACGTTAGCAAGCGTCTTAGCGTCGTAAAGGACGCGTCGCACTCAGGTGACCACGCAAGGAGGCCGTTAGAGGCTGTGAGAGGCTGTCGCCAACGCTGCGGCTTGCTTCCTTGCCTTCCTTGTCTTCTTCTTCATTACACAAACATGTTGGGCCCTTCGAACTGATTCCTGCGATAAGCTCTTTTGGGATTGTTGAGCAGATAGCTACCTGTGCTATCTCAATTCGAGAACTCCTACTTTTCTTTGCGGTCGTTACCGCTTAGATTTAGATTCAAACATTTCTAAAATTTTATAGTCAGCAATTTAGATGCGCTCAGTATATATTCATCAATGAACCGGGCTCCTTCTCTTTAGCTCATTGGCCACGATTTCACACACCACAGATTGTTTTTATTCAGAAGTAATTAGATAGCTTAATTGTGAAAATTCGACACGAATTGCATCAAGTGAGTCAACCAATATAATACGATAGATATTGATGACATTTTACTCCAAACCCTAAATTAAAGTCAGCCATGTTTTAAAACAAAACCTTGAAAGATTACCTTGCTCAGGCTCAAACAAATTACGCAGAAGCAACAGATGTTTTGGCGAGACGAAAAAGCAAGTGTGGGTATCTTCTCCCCAATGTTGCTTGGTTATTCTCTTTGCAACTTCCAGATTTCACTCCTATCTTTCAGGTTGAGCTCTTAGCCACAATATTAGAATTGCGGAAGTTTCCTTCGGACACCCTGAGTACAATTATTATAAGTGATCCTCTCTGTTTGCACCACGCTCATATCTTCGTCAAACACCCCGGCTCTTAGGGCGTTCGTTTCATTAGTTCCACCTCAGATGAATTTGATAAATTACTATGGGTAAGAGGTAATTGTGGACAAAAAGTAAATGATATGGCTGATTGCTTAGCACGAGCCCTAATCTGCGGTCCCATAATATCCATTCACCCTGTAGAGGCGCATGTAACTGCGACGAGATATAGAATTTTTCCATTCACAGAGGCAAAATTGAAACAGTAACTACTAAGGTAGAATATCAACATCTTAAATTTCCATAGAAAGTTCAGTGGTGTACTTCAAGACCAGTAGAAATAGTGCTCACATGATACAGATGTTCAGTTCCCCCCTTAAATCTTTACTTACATAGGACTGGTCTGGCAATTTCGCCCCTTTGCCAATACTGCCCGGAAATCGAATCAATAGAACAATATCTGCTAGCCTGTCGCTAGTATAAAATATCAAAAAAAAGACTACTCGAAATGGCGATTGTTAAAATGAGATTGATCCTAACATCAGAACTCCGTAGCTTCGGTGCTTCAGCGCTAGGACACAGCCACGGGGACATCCTCGACGCTATTCGTGAGTTTATTCAGTCAACCAAGCATATACGAATATGATTACCTTTAAGCTTCCAGTTACTCCACATTCCTCCCGCAGTGCTCAAAAATTATTATTTTTGTCTAGTGTACACATTCCAAATTGCCAACTTTATGCTTACAACTCAGCTATCTGCTTTGACTGCACACATGTACCAACCTCCAGTTCGTCCAGTGTTCCCTTTATGCGTTTTCGTGTCTATCACAAGTGTATATATACTCATATCAGTGACTTTATTTATTTTATCTTAAATATGTTGTTACGGGGATGTTTGGGGTATATACAGGATGTATTTACAGGACATATATACAGATGTGGTCAGTCTGGCCAAGATGGCTGACCAGCAGCAGCCTGCAGCAGGCAGCTTCTTTTGATCTTCTTCCTTCTTCTTCCTTTACCTCTCCGTAAGAAGAATCCGGGCACTGAAACGCCGTCTCGGCGCATGTCGGGATGGACTGCGAGCGAAGTATGGCTTCAGCCTCGAAACGTGTGCGACGTCAACAGGAGTCTGATCGGAAGTCGAATCAAATGGTAAAGATGCAATCTCGTAGTTTACGTCGTTGACCTGGCGTAGGATTTCATAAGGCCCTGTGTAGCGGGACAGAAGTTTCCGGGAGCGGTCCACACGACGACATGAGGACCAAAGAACTTGATATCCTGGGGCGAACTTGACATCGCAATGCGTGCGGTCGTATGTTTCTTTTTGCGTGTTTTGCGAAGCGGATAGACGAGAATGGGCGACTTGGCGAGCCATGCGACCGAGCTAGATGACGTCACAAAAGTACTCAGTTGGGACATGCGTTACAGAAGGGAGGACGGTGGCGAATGGCAATGTGGGGTTGCGACCATACAGAAGGCAAAAAGGCGAATAACCGGCAGTGTCGTGTCGTGACGAGATATATGCGAATGTCACGTAGGCCAGCGTGGCGTCCCAGTCGCGGTGATCGTTGGAAATGTTCATCGAATGCATCTCTGTGAGGGTGCGGTTCAGGCGTTCGGTAAGACCGTTTGTTTGTGGGTGGTAGGCAGTGGACAGCTTATGCTCTGGGGCACAATAGCGGAGAAGATCTTCGGGAACTCGAGACAAGGACGAGCGGCCGCGGTCCGTGAGACACTGTCGAAGCTTACCGTGGTAGATGATTACATCGTGCAGAAGAAAGTCTGCGACGTCTGCCACGCAACTTGTCGGCAAAGCCTTTGTTATTGCGTAGCGTGTCGTGTAATCGGTAGCGACACCTAGCAACTTGTTGGCTTAATTTGAGGTCGGAAAAAGTTCAGGAAGGTCAAGGCCTACGCGATAGAACCGCTCTGAGGGAACATCAATTAGATGCGGTCGTCCGGCAGATGGCAGGGCAGGTTTCTTGCGGAGCTGACACAGATCACAAGTTGCGACATAGCGACGCACAGAACGGCATAGACGCGGCCAGAAGAAGCAACGTCGCACATGATCGTAGGAGCGCAAAACTCCAAGGTGCCCTGCCGTCACTGCATCGTGAAGTTCTTCGAGAACTATGAAGCGCAGTTGACTTCTGATCTTCTGCTTCCTTCTTCTTCGTTTACGTCTACGTCACAAAATTATAGTGCAAGATACCCCTATATAATTCCTGATAAGCTATCGATACCGCTTCATAGTCGATACTCCAGAGTCGGTACGAGTCAACCCAAAGATCATCATCATCAACGCCACACGTTGGCCGCTGCGTAGTCGGGTCTGATTACTTCCTCACTGTGCCTCTTCTGCAATGAAGAGGAAAGAATTCATCACTTTTTTATATCTTGCCATCGCTTCAAAAATCCAACGAAATAAATCTATCGAAACTAACCGCCAAGTAGGCCTGGAATATACTGAAATGACTGTTGTTTCGTTTGGAGAGTCCCCTTTGGGGTACAGTCACAGAGATGTATGTTTAGCAATAATGACATCTCTAGTTGAAGTCAAAAGAATTATATCTTAGTTTTCATCATTCGCGCTTCGCTAAACCAGACAAAAAAGTCTCTCTAAATCAAAACAGTCTTGGCCAATCTCCTGCATTAGGTGTGTTCCAACTTGCAGAGGAGAAGTGCATGCGTATTCTTGGGACCAGAAATAATGATGATGTGAGTTTTGTTATGTGCGGCTCACTCCACGGCGGGCAAGAAATACTTCGCATTAAAAAATGTCAGCCCCTTCATTGTGTATTATACCTCAGTCGGCGAACAGAGAAGGTCTATTCCTTGACATGGATGAGGTGGAGACGTCCACAGAACGAGCGGCGGTGGCCAAAAGGAAGCGGCAAAGGCAGACGTGGCTCATGGGGAATCTCTGCAATGAGGTAATCCAGCTGCAGAATGTGCAAGAGGTGAGTATTGGCTACTAAGAGTGCCTTGAGTGCACTCGGTCAAGTACCATCATGAAGTACCATCAATTCACGTCATAATCAACTTGTTGCAGGTTTGATCATCGATGATCTTCTTGGTCCCGCATGAGTCGATGAGGGTATGTCATCCACTCTGACGAGAAACGGAGATGCCTTCCTTAATATTATCATTCTCAAGGGGCCTTGAATTAACGCGGCATTAAAGTGGTATCTTCCTGGAGTTATATATATATCTGAAAATGTAACTCCTGGGTCAAGTATTTCACGACTTATACTGTATCAGCTACTTATTCCATGACATTACGTATGCGACGACATGCATACATAGAAATGTCGTCGCCTGTATGTATGAATGTGGGAGTGGATGCAATATTATCTCGCACAGCTTGATAGAATAAATAATAATGGGAAACGTACCTTTTACGTTTGCGTTTGTATGGCTTGATTGCTACGGAGTGTCGAGAAACTGCAAGGGCCACCAGCCCACTGGGCGGAAGCCCAGTGGGCTGGTGCATAATTCAGCCGCATGCTATTACCATCGCTTACAAAAAATGGGACCTTACGAACATAGGGAGAGCTAGCGCGCGAAAAGGAAGAAAGCGACTCACGAGATTCTGCTGTTGTATTCATAATGTTGTATGTTTGATTCTGATCCTTGTAGAACTGGTACACTTGTTTCATGTCTGCCCTGAAAAAATACACGTGTAGACGTATTGCCATCTCATAACTGAAGACGCTAGGAGTTAATCATATATACATAAGAATTCGAAGTAAACTGCAATGTGAACGGATAAAAGCTTCATTCCTAACGTTTTGGCTGGAGTACCAGCCTTCCTCAGCGTTTTAAGTCGAATGATCCTGACGGCCATCCGAATACAAGTGCACGAAGTGTACGAAGACTAAAAAGGGGCAGCGGCGGAACAGCCCCAGCACCACCCCAGGAGATTACGCGGAGGCTGCCGGCGGCACCGTTTCCGGCAGCAATGAGTGAATTGTCCAAACAGGTGCGACGCGCTCCAGCTCACATTGGTTTCGAGATTTTGTGGCCTTGCGTAAAATAGTAGATAAGAGCGTGCGTTTCGAAATGCGTGTCTTAAATCTTGAAGCCTACATAACGCAAGGTTCGACACCAAGGGGTCTAAGTACGAAGAGTAGCGTCTAGGGAACGAGCGGCCAAAATCAATGCGCAATGACGTCGACGCATCAAGCACACCGCAACACATGGCTGACGCTAGTCCACGTGCTTCTGACCCGGTATCAACTAGAACCTACCGAGAACCAAACAAGGCTCACTTCCCAGCAAGCGACGCGCGGAGTGGCTTCAGATGAGGTTGGCTTGTGGAAGCTAGCCCCGCCACGGTGGTCTAGTGGCTATGGTGTTCACTGCTGATCTGAGCGTCGCGGGATCGAATCCCGACTGCGGCGGCTGCATTTCGATGGAGGCGAAATGTTGAGGCCCGTGTGCTGTGCAATGTCAGTGCACGTTAAAGAACCCCAGGTGGTCGAGATTTCCGGAGCCCTCCACTACGGCGTCTCTCATAATCAGAGCTCGTTTTGGGACGTTAAAACCCACAAATCATCAATGGAATGTAGGCGCGCTCCCTCCTACTGTTTTTTTTTCCTCCATGCGCGGAACAGAGCAAGGTACATGACCACCGCATCTCGTTTGAGAAGTTCAAAATCATTGAGGTGGCAACCAGCCCCAGGAAGCGGCTGTTTGTTGAATCCTGGTACGTGAAGGCAAAATCTGCAAAAATAAACCGGTCTGCGCGTGCACTGGAGAGTGCCAATTTCAACGGACTTTGCCACGTGTTCCAGCCACCAAACAAAAGGAGCTCTGCTATATAAACCTGGCTCTCCAGCGAGGACCTGGCACTCCTGAAAGTATTTACGTTTGTTGTTGGTGTCACCTTATTCCACCTAAGAATGTAAAATGTCTGCGCGCTCTTTGCGGTATCCTGTGATGCCGCGCAAAAACCACTATACAAATTAGTTTAACCGAGACAAATCTGGGTGGCACATTGAGTTTTGTTGTTTGATAGCTTTCACACCTCAGAGCGAAGCTGCCCCTTAATTTTTTACATTAGGTTTTGGTTAATCCTATTTAACTGTCTATTACTTTAGGGGGAATGACATGACGTTTTTGCTCATACATTGCGTATCCGTGTCTTACGTTCAGTCTCGCCAGTCATTCAACCTCGCAGCCTAGCGTGGATTCGTCCTTCCTTCACATGAAACATTTCCACATGGTTATAAATATTTATGCTTATCCGTAAAACAAATAACCAGTGATACGTTTAGGAAGCACTTAGTACAATATCCTCTTCGTGAATGCGCCTATGACCAATCTCCGTATTTCCGGAGCCCTCCACTACGGCGTCTCTCATAATCAGAGCTGGTTTTGGGACGTTAAACCCCACATAACAACATAACAACAATCTTTTGATGTGAAGGAATGTATTTATCCGATAAGGCGCGATTCTCTTAGCCGCATAGCTGCTTACCGCCGTGTGCACCGCGAGGGGAGTGATTGTAAAGTTGATTTGTCTTAGTTTGATTTCTAATCGTGTTGTGTCGAAGACGCAAATCTAGAAGCCCTTGTAGAAACAGTTGAACCGCGAGTAATGGCTGCTTGACTACAGAACTGAAGATTGCCTGACTAATAAATTCGCGGAGAAAGAATCTGAAGAAAGTATAATCGAAACGCTACTCGGTATGTCGTATAGTTGCACACCATACGCCACTTATCAGTTCAAATGTCTTTGGGGACAAAAAAGAACATGATTATAACACTCGCAATAAACACAAACAAATGCTTTAAGTGAAATAGGAATTACCACTCGCGTGTTTCATCATTAATCCAGAAATCTTGTCTTGTCAGCGTTTCAACACGCCGTGTAGATTTATCCTTCTTCGTTACCGTAACCATTATACACGAAGTTGATTGCCACTCTTTCGGACTGAAGTTCCTCAGCTGTACATCGTACACGGTTCCGTTCTTTATAAACTGCAATAGAACAGTTGTATCATGACAAGTTCCATCATTACGCTTAGAATCACTAGCCCGAAAATATAGCTTTTGTACCGTAACCTACAAAACGCTCATTCAAAGAGCTGACCCGTGTGGCGATGCTGCCAGCCACCGCTACATCTGTCGGTGCCTGTACCGTTACCATAAGGAGAGGACAAAAAAAAATCCCACTTGCTGCCGATATCAAAACACAGGAATTTTTGTTTTTCCATTCCAGTTTAGGTTCCAACTAGAACAGAAGCTCAGGGAAACGTGAATGTTGAAAATTATGAACACACCATGACGACCATAAGGAGTGAAGAGAGTCCCTGGGGCAAAGGTTTTGAAGTGCACTTTTCTCCTGCCACCCCATATATATATGCACTAAATCTTGACCTGCGATGTAGTGCCGGTGGGAGATTGATCTTGTGCGTAGTTGACCCATAAGGTTTCCCAGCATGCTCGTTAACTAAATTAACCCTGAACTTGGCACGATCCACGACGTGGGAGCGCAGGAAACTCATAAAGACCAGGAGCATAAGTCACAACACGTGTTTAATTTACACCCGCGTTGTCACTCATTTACGTGCATGCGTGGGCACTGTCACGGGTGATTTATAGTAACACAGAACGATCCCCAGCTTCGCCCACTTGCCATGGTTCACTTAGTGGAGATGCGTGGAGTTTTTTTTAATTGGGACTGCAATTGTGTGGACAGTCTCGACAGTTCTTACCATCGCCGTCGCTGTCATATCTTGTATAATGTCCAAATACATAAGAATCCCCCGAGCATGATACGTTCTACCCGCAGATAAACGCACGTGAGCGGGGGCGACGAACGAGGCGGAAGCAGAGATCGAACGTACCCGGTCCATCGTCGCTGGAAGGGCGCGTGCGATAACGTCACGCCGCTATAAGGCCTGCGTCGAAGCTGGGAGGAAACGCCCCAACCGTACTTAACGAGCATGGAAAGTCGCGATGGGGTGGTGGTGGGGTATCGGTCGAGCAGCAACTGTAGCCTTCGCGCGGTCGCCATTGCTGGAGCGCGCGCTATCTCGGCAGCCATAAGACCTGCTGAGTACTGCGAAGCAGCGCTTTCATCACACATTGTTCCAGGCGCCTCGCATACCGTCGCAACACCGGCAATGCACTCGCCACATTGCGCTTACGAGAATGCGTCTACGAGTGCCGGAAGGAACGCGCTCACTTGAAGCCGCTGTGGCTGGGCCAAGTATCTTGATGGTGCAAAGTGCACGCTACTTAGAGCGGTCCCGCGGTATGTAGCGCGTGCCAGAAGATACCAAAGCAATGTGACTTACCTCGCTGCTCTACTTGCTCATTGTCTCTGACGCTCGACCGTTACATGGTACTTTGCGCACCTGCATCATCATCAGGCTGTTTAGGTCCACTGCAGGACGAATGCCTCTCCCAACGATTTCCAATCTACCCTATCCTGAGCGAGTTGGTTTCCACTTTATGCCCGCAAACTTTTTAATTTCATCACTCCATCTAACCTTTTGCCTACCTCTGTTGCGTTTCCCCTCTCTTGGTATCCATTCCGTCGCTCTTACTGTCCATCTGTTATCTTTCCTCCTCATGACATGTCCTGCCCAGGTCCATTTTTCTCTTTTAATTGATAAATTATATTGGCTACTCCTGTCTATTCTCTGATCCACTCCGCTCGCTTTTTATCTCTCCGCGTTACCCCTATCACTTTTATTTCTATTGCATGTTGTGTGCTCCATGGTTACTTAAGCCCACGTTCACAACAATGCAGATCGCCCCTAAAGCTGAAAGTTTTACTTCGTATATTATATCATGCATTGCTATCGCATTCGTTGTTTCGCCTCTCTGGCGAAACTGATTTTTTTCCTTTATTGCATTCTACGCACCGAGAAACAAGACACTTAACATGAGCTCACCATAAACGTCTCGTGTGCACTAAAGCATCAATCAATGACAGTTTTGTCACCATCACATTTCTTATATACGTTTCGCACCCTTACAATTTCTACAGAACATACATGTACAGATGGAACTTTCGCTCACAATGTCGATATGCTAATACACTGCGCGATACTGCGTGTGGATCAAGCAACGAGACAATATCTCTTGGTTCAGTTTCACTGACAGTGGTTAGAAAACTAATGTAATTCGGGTTCAGTAGCAAATCATTTTATTAAGGTTCTGTTTAGTCGTCCCGGCGAACTCGAACCAACATTCACCGGGGAATTGACGAAAGGTGCTGAGAGCTCTACTGATACACCAACGTAACATTGGTCACAGATGGAACAGTTGGGCTTTATATGTTCACAATAGCGTTTCCGACTTGCATTTAATTGCCGTCTGGTTAAAGAAAAGGGGTTTAGTATAGTGACATACTGTGCTTAACAAGCAAATTAACGTAGCCTTCCTTAAACTGCACTCTTGTAGTGCTTAGGTTCGCTGCCGTGGTACCGCCATCTAGGAACGATAGATAGAGCGAAACAAACTGCCGGTCGAATTTTCGCCGGTAGTGAGCGCTTCGGTAGTCTTCGTGCCCCGACCGCAGCGGAAGTTAGTGGCGTGGCGGCGTCAAGGCGTCGTGGGGTATAGTGAGAACTCGGGCGCTACAAAATTTCTCCTCCAAGGGTAGCTGTGAATTTCTCCTGCATGGCCAGACGCGCACTGCTCCAGGAACGCGATGACAGCCGTCCACAAGAAAAGGATTGGCATTTCGCTGCAGTGTGCTGTGCGTTCATGAAACATCCGCTGACAACATGTTCGGTTTGGCTTGCAAAGTGTCAGCAGACGCTCATCGTTTATGGCAGGTTTGCGCAGAGCTCTGGTAATTGCAATTCAGTGTTTCCGGAGCAATGTGAGTCGTTCAGGAAATTTCCCTCGTGTGCGACTACCGGGGATCCCTGTGCCGTGTCGAGGTGCCGCGAACATCTACCATGTAACGTGTTTACATATTCACAGCGCCCAAACTATCCCCCGCCTCTCGATTCGCCAGACTGTCGCTTACACATTCCATAACATCGCGAAGAAAGGTTTTACTTTCGTGTTATACCGATTCCTATGAAAGAGGGTTCAACCACGCCCCGCCTCGGTGGTGTAATGGCTAAGGTACTCGCCTGCTGATCCGAAGGTCGCGGGATCGAATCCCGGCCGCGGCGGCTGCATTTCGATGTCGGCGAAATATTGAGGCCCGTGTGCTGTGCGAGGTGAGTGCACGAACCGCAGGTGGTCGAAATTTCCGGAGTCCTCCACTACGGCGTCTCTCGTAATCACAACTGGTTTTGGGACGTAAAACCCCACAAAAACAACAAGGGTTCAACCACATTTTATTAGGGGCGAAGCTCCTTAAGGTTTGGGTCTGTCGGTCCGGTCCATCCGTTGTTCCTAGTAGCGCGTTATCTTCAAAGAAATGAATGATGCGACGTGTGCGAGGCGCGCCCTCGGCGCATGCCTCCCGGCGCGCGAGCTCTCTCACTCTTCCATCTGCTGTCTTGTGAGAGAGAGAGAGACAGCGAAAGGCGCGCGTTGACTATGGAAACGCTCTGTCTTCGATGAACGCTCTACCAGCTCGCAAAGAAGGAGAACGCGCCCTCACCCGCGAGAGGCAACGTTGACGCAGGCAGCGTCTTCTAGCAAGTTTCTTGATTGAAAAATACCGACTGCTCGCGCTGGAGAACCGTTCACCGGCCACCCATATATATACATAGGCACTGGATCTTGCAATAAAGTGCCGGTGGGAGATTTCACTTGTGCGTAGTTGAACCATAAGGATTCGTAGCGTGCGCGTGAACTAAATTAATCCGGAACTCGGCACGATATACGATGAACACCCGGAACTTCGCCCACTCGTCATCATTCACTCCGTGGATATGCGTCGATTTTTTGAAATGCGAAGCATTTTTTAGCGGTGACATGTCCCGCTGCGTCGGTGTCTGCACTCACACTGCGCATGCGCAACTCTCCTCCTTCCCTCTCTCCAACAGTTGCGCGTTACTCTCTCCGCTTCTCTCCTACCACCTGCTTGCGCTTCTCCTGCGTTCTCGCTTCTGTCCCGCGGCATCGGCGTCCACACCCGCACTGCGCATGCGCATGCTCCTCCCCCTCCTCTCCTTGTGTCATGTCCTCTCCTCTCGGCATTCCTCCTCTCCTCTCCGAACGGAGCACGTGACTATGGAAACGCTCTTTCTTCGATGAACGCTTTACCAGCTCGCAAGGAACGAGAAGGCGCCCCGCCCGCGAGAGACGACGCTGATGCAGGCAGCGTCTGCCAGCGTCAAAGCGACTCAAACGCGACAGCTAGTCAAACCGATGCAAACGCGGTTTGCGCCCTCAGTGCTACTTCGCATCGCCTCATGGTCCCCTTTAGCGCGAGATGATGCAATTTTTTTTGTCTTGCAGCTGAGCACCGTAGTCACTACGCCATGGCGGTAGACGCGCTATCTCTCACGAGAGCAGACGATGCTGTGCCGGGAGCGCGGACACACAACGCACAAGCCTCGACCTTAAGGTGCTTCGTCCCTAGAAGTCGTAGTAGAGGAATCCGAAAATTCTGACCATCTCGGGTTAAGATTTGCGGAGCAATGCACTACGGCTTTTCTCCTATCTCTTTGAGTCCTTTTCCCTACCCTCACGGTCGCTTAGCCGTGCTCCCGACGTGGGCTGCATAAATTAGGCCCTTTTCTTAACCGAACCACAATCACCATCGTCATCATCATCATCTAAGTATAATTTCTAGGAAATACTTAATGCATTTTCGATAACTGACTGTCAAAAAAAAAAATTGGCAGATCCCACGTGCAGTGGGAATCAAGGAAATGCGAAGCACGCATCAGGAACGCAAAATGGATTCGCATTGTCTCGCTATATTGAGTTCGGTACATATGAAGTTAACGAAACGGCCGCAAGAGTACCGTGACTGTGGCATGTAAACCGGACCGCACATACACGTATGTCATGACTGTAATGTTGTGACCTGTCATTTCCATTCCTCTTGCAGTCCTGTTGTGCCACAGCAATTTTGGTATACATCCCATTAACAAAACGAGTGGAATGTAGATCATGCCGCTCATGACATGCATGTCACGATTTTCATGTTATGACCTGTCATTTATGATCGTCATGCAGTCATGTTGTGCCAAACCAATTTTCGTATACATCCCATTAACGCAAGGGCCAAGAGAGCGCCAGGACGTGGCATGTAAATCATATCGCTCATGACGTGCACGTCATGATTTTCATGTTATGAGCTATCATTTATGATCTTCATGCAGTCATGTTGTGCCATATCAATTTTCGCATACATCCCATTAGCCAAACGGGCAGGACAGCACCAAGACGGTGGCATGTAAATCATGCCACTCATGACAAGCATATTATGATTTTCATGTTATGACCTGTCATTTATGTTCCTCATGCAGTCATGTTGTGCCATACCAATTTTCGCATACATCCCATTAGCGAAACGGACAGGAGAGCACCAATACCGCGGCATGTAAATGATGTCGCTCATGACATGCATGTCATGGTTTTCATGTTATGACCTGTCATTTATGTTTTTCATGCAGTAATGTTGTGCCATACCAATTTTTGCATACATCCCATTAGCGAAACGGACAGGAGAACACCAAGACCCTGGCATGTAAATCATGTCGCTCATGACATGCATGTAATAGTTTTCATATTATGACCTGTTATTTATGTTTGTCATGCAGTCATGTTGTGCAATACCAATTTTCGCATACATCCCATTAGCGAAACGGACAGGAGAACACACAAGACCGTGGCATGTAAGTCATGCCGCTCATGACAAGCATATCATGATTTTCATGTTATGACCTGTCATTTATGTTCCTCATTCAGTCGTGTTATGGCATACCCATTTTCGTAAAAATCCCATTAGCGAAACGGCCAGGAGAGCACAAAATCGTAGGCGGCTAGATGGATAGATAGATACGCTCAAAGTTGTTGATGATGATGATGATGATTGTGGTTCGGTTAGGAAAGGGCGCTAATTTGTGCAGCCCATGTAGGGAGCACGGCTAAGCGTCCGTGGGGGTGGGGGGAAAGGGAGTGAAAGAGATAGCGAGGAGAGAAAGGCCGTAGTGGAGGGCTCCGGAAATTTAGACCACCTAGGGTTAACGTGCACTGACAACGCACAGTACACGAGCCTCTGGCATTTTCGCCTCCATCGAAAATGCGACCGCCGCGGCCGGGATCGAACCCGCGTTTTTTGGGTGGCAGCCGAGTACCGTAACCACCGCGGCAGTCGCACCGCGGTGGTTACGGTACTCGGCTGCCACCCAAAAAACGCGGCAGTCGCACAGCGGCAGTCCACCACCGCGGCAGTCGCAGAAGTTCGCTAACAAATGCTTCGCATTTAATACTTACTCTCCACCCATCAGGATTTCGCGCCTGACGCCTTCGAACCGGTGTGCTCGCAGCTGTGACTGACAGAACGCAAGCGCCCAAAATCAAGAACGCGACGCTGTACATTATGACCTGCAGTGGGACGACTCCACGCTATAAGCTCCTCACTAGAGCCCCCTACTTTATAAGGCCTTAACAGAGTGGCTACCAAGGCGATGAATCGCCATTTGCAGGACAATGCCCAGAGTTCGTTGACGTATCCGCACATATTTCAGGATAATACTTTCTGTGGTATTTGCAGTCGCTTTGAGAAAGGATGAATATATATAACCCTAACCTTTAATTCCTTGATCTGCTTTTTGCAGACATTGAAATTGCTTTAGCGCGACCTCGTGTGGTAAATACTGTGCGTAGCGGCGTGTGAACTATTCGCAAGTGATACGCTGCTTTCTGCTAAACGCATTTGCAGGTGCCCTTATTGCTTCTTTGACGTCGCTTTCGTCCCACTTCAGAAATCATGTAGACTGACAATGAGAGCTTTGTTCGGCGCACTTGCACTTATCTTGCCTTTAACAGGTGCTCAGTAGGTGGCTTTGCAGAGGGCGAACCCATACAAGGCGCAGAGGCGTCTTAGGTGAAGTATAAGCGGTAGTATGCGAATGATGAATGCGAATTGCGAGGAGGCAAATATGATAGCGTGATCAAAGAGGCGCTGGTCTGAGGCAGGCAGGCAGGCACAGAACTTTATTTTTGTCCTGAGAAACTGAGGATTGTCGCAATACTGATGCTGCGGCAATGACTACCAAGTGGCAATTACGGCATCGCTCACTGGTCCCTATAGGCGAACAAATAATGAGAATGCTTTTAGGATGGCAGAAGCGAGCAACCGGGCGTGTCACAAAAAAGTCTCATAAAATAGAATGTCATATAAATTTTTAATAGGACAAACGCAAACACAGAGATAATCAAACAAAAGAATGAATAATTTAAGGTCACCCTAGAAAACTAATTCGATGCGTTGAAGTAAAACGATGAAGGTTTAGAAGTAAACAATACAATAACGAAAGTGATCTTCGAAACAGCTATAAATTCGGGGATAAAACAACAAAGTAAGGTGTACGCACGTTGTCTCATTTCACTAAAGTATTAATAAAAGAAACACCAGCAGAACAAAGTGACTTCGTCAAAAGATGGAATATGGAGAATTTTCACAGGTGAGCCATAAAAGCAGGCAAAGAGATGTAGGGAACTCTAAAGTGAGATAAATAAAGAGAGCACTAGAGGAAGGTACCAACTTTAACGCGGTCAAAGGAAACTGCCCTTAGGACAAAACGAAATGCATGCGCTGAAAGATAAGCAAGGTAATAGTATCAACAAATTCAACGAAATAGCAAAAGATAGCAGATTTATACTCTGAACTGTACACCTCTCTTGATGTAACCTTAGTAGAAATCAAATCAGAGCAGAACACTGACGTTCCATGTGTAGTAACTGACAAAGTCAGAAAACCCGTCAAAGACATGGCCCGCGCTATAAGCAGCAGGTAAAGACAGCATAACAGCCGACTCGATCAAAGACGGAGAATACATATTTGAAAAGCTTGCGACGCTGTTCACGAAAAGTATCAAGACACGTAGTGTACCGCTCAGTAGGAAAAATGCTAATATAATCCTAATACACAAGCAAGGTGACATAAATGTGTTGAAAAAATTGCAGACCAAATAGCCTACTCCCAGTAATATACAAGCTATTTACGAAAGTAATTTCTGCTAGGATAAGAGAAACACTGGACTTCAACCAACCAAGAGAAAAAGTTGGTTTTAGGAAAGGTTACTCAGCAATGGACTACAGCCACGCTATCAACCTATTAATTAAGAAGTTCGCTGAATATAACAAACCTGTTTATGTCGTCTTTATAGATATGAAGAAGAAATTTATTCCACAGAACTACAAACGGTTCTAGAAGCATTGCGTATAGAAGCTTGGCTAATAACACTCGTAAGTACCTGACGTATACGTGCAAGCCATAAGTAACTTCTAGAAAGATTGCGCAGCCACACTACTACTACAACATAGGAGCAGAAAAAATCCGACCAAGGGAAGAGTCAGACAAGGAGATACGACCTCACCGATGTTATTCACTGCATGCATAAAGGAAGTGTTCAAACGTCTAGACTAAGAAGGAAAGGGAATTAGAAAAGACAGAGAATATCTCAGGAATTTGAGATTTGCAAACTTTGTGATATTCAGCAGTGACGTGACGAAGTACAAACCAGGATTGAGGACGTAAACAAGGGAAGTCTTAAAATAGGGCTACAGATAAGTAGGTAAAAGACCAAAAATCGCAGTCGACAATCTAGCTAAACAGCAGGAATTTAAAATCAACAACAGACCCTTAGAATGTATGAAAAAATACGTATATGTGGGGAAAGTACTGACGAGGACTTCTAGCCAATGGAAAGGAAGTGCTCCGGGAGAACAAAGATGAGATGAAGCTCGTCCTGGAGACTTTGCCAAATCATGACAGGAATCTTGCCGGTGCACTAAAATGAAAAGTGTTTAATCATTCAGTTCTGCCAGTACTAACGCACAGCGCAGAAACATAGAGCAGAACTAAAAAAAAATTACAGCATATTCACGGAGTGAATGATGATGAGTGGGCGAAGCTCAGGAGGTTCATCGTAGATCGTGCCGAGTTCCGGATTAATTTAGTTAACGCGCACGCTACGAATCCTCATGGTTCAACTATGCACAAGTGAAATCTCCCACCGGCACTTCATTGCAAGTCAAGATCCAGTGCATATATATATATATATATATATATATATATATATATATATATATATATATACATATATATATATGGGTTGCCGCGAGCAGTCGCTCCAACGCGAGCAGTCGGTATTTCTCAATCAAGAAACTCGCTAGGAGACGCTGCCTGCGCCAACGTTGTCTCTCGCTGGTGAAGGCGCGTTCTCCTTCTTTGCGAGCCGGTACAGCGTTCCTCTAAGAAAGAGCGTTTCCATAGCCAACGCGCGCCTTTCGCTCTCTCTCTGTCTCTCTCTCTCTCTCTCTCTCACAAGACAGCAGAGGCACGCGCCGGGAGAGAGAGAGAGGCACGCGCCGAGGCGAACGCCGAGGGCGAGCGCTGCCGGGAGGCACGCGGGTTACGCCTGACGACTGACGCCTGACGCGTGACAAGGTTAGACTAAGAGGAGCTTCGCCCCTAAAAACTAGAGATGAAATTAGGGAGCCCAGAGCGTGCAACGGAATGGAAAATGATAGGTGTAGCTCCAAGAGATAGAAAATGAGCTGAGTGGATCAGAGAACAGACACGAGTAGCTCGTATTCATGTATGAAATAAAAAAAAGTGGACCTGGGTAGGACATATCACGCGAAGGACAGATAACAGACGGACAGTAAGAGCGACGGAATAGATACTAAGAGAAGGAAAACGCAACAGAGTCAGGCAAAGTGTTTGGTGGAGCGATGAAATTAGGAACATGGCGGGCATAAAGTCGAACCAACCCGCTCATGATAGGGCAAATTGGAAATCGTTGGGAGAGGCCTTCGTCCCTCAGTGGACTAAAATAGGCTGATTATGTGGAATGTGATGATGATGATGATGACGACGATAATGATTGACCAGAACTTACAATGACAATCTGCCCCATAGGTGAGTACCGGTAAGATGATTCTGTAGATATACCTACGGGGCAGAAACTTGGAGACTAACTAAGAGGGTTCAGCCTAAATTGAGGACGATGCATCGAGCAATGGAACAGAAAATGGTAGGTTTAACATTAAGGGACAAGAAGAGAGCGGAGTGGGTTAGCTAACAAACGCGTGCTAGTGATATATTAATAGAAATTATAAAGAAGAAATGGACGTGACCGGGCCATGTAATGGGAAGACAAGACGACCGTTGGCCATTAAGGGTAGCAGAGTGAGTTCCAAGAGAAGGCAAGCGTGGCAGAGGGCGGCAGAAAGTTAGCTGGGCAGATGAGATCAGGCAGTTTGCGGGGATAAATTGGGCCTAGTTAGCAAAGGCAAGGGATAATTGGAGATCTATGGGAGAGGCCTTAGATCTGCAATGGGCGTAGACAGGCTGATGATGACAATGATAATCTACTTGCAATAGTTGCAATTATATTTTGCAATTTTCCGGCACATACCGAGTGAAATGCTTCACTAGCTTTCTTTTGCTCATTTCATTTTGTCGAATGTGCGGCTACATCTATTGAGTGAGCTGTGACATTGCTGGCCTGCTTAAAGAAGAACACAATGTCGTCAGGAAGCAGTAAATATGCCACATACTCGCCGTCGGGGCATAATGCTATTTTTGGCAAGTTTGTTTTCTGCCTACATCCACTGAGCAATAAATAGGGGGACTAGGGACACCGGTTTCTCCTTGCTTGACGCTTTTCCTGACACTGATTTCCTTGCTTTTCTTGCAGAGAGCCGTGATAATTAACTTACGAGTTTTGTTAGGTTCCATCGAGGGTGTTAGTTTCCGTTTCACCAATTCTTAGTTTCCGAATACTTTTCAATGCATCCGTTATCTCAACAGCTTGAACACTTCTTTGTAGTCTACCAGGGTCCTATCACGTTGCGAAGTTGTACTGAGAACAATCATACATTACCTTAGTGATCTGATTGAGTAGAATTATTATTAGGGGCCCCTGGTTTATTTGCTTCAAAATTTTCATGTTCCCATTGAGCACGTCGTGTGACATCAGGAGTTATGCTGAAATGTCTAGCGTTCATCTAGAAAGGTTGACATGAAAATGTAGATGTATTTCCACAATCCGAGAAACTCACTTTGCCTACAAGAACGCATGTCTGTGCCTCTCCTCCTTTTATAGAAAAATCGCTCTGCATCAGTAGGCATACTTGACAACAAAGAAACACCATTTGGGACCCAATAGGCACAAAACTGCCCAAGTTCAATTCGCTTTGAAAATTTTACTCGCTTCGAAAGCTCCAAGTCTCTTGATTAGAATTCATAAACTTATTTGATTTTATTTTTGCACAAGTGGGCAGCTTATATTATTACATCGAATGCCTGTGTCGTTACAGGAAGGGAAAGCGGCGAACAGAGCTCCCAGTGTTTGTGCCTTCTTGGGGTATTATTCATATGAAACGTTCTGCACGGTGTTTCGAATAATTCCGTGAAGTATAATTTTGAGTTTAGTATAATAGAAAGTAAGCGGCCGTTCGAATACACAAGAAGGTGGAGCCATCAGAAGGTGAAGAAGCCAAGAAGGTGAAGTGCATCAGGAGTTCTACGTGCAAAGCGGAAAGCATACTTTTCATCGAAAGCAGAACAAGCTTCAGAAATGGAAACCGAGAAAGGCGCAGACAGAATTCAAAGAAATTCATTTAGCTTGTAATTTTCCATCATTCTGTCGACAAATACTAGAAATCAGTTTGCCCTTTGCAGGAAATACATTATTTAAAGTAACATATGTAACAATATGTAAAAATAATAATTGAATAGGAGGGAAACGAATCACTCTTATAATATACTCTTGAAACAGCAAGGACGTGTCAATGACACTGAAGTTTAGGGCATCGCGAAGCAAGACACCTGTGTGTTTCCGTGTGTTGTAGCGTCTGGACATGCATATTCATTGCCTGCCTTCCGCGCTAACCACGCCGCGCCTCTCGCTGTGAGCCACAGGTGAAACGCTACCACGTTTTCGGCCTGGCTGGACGCTGCAGCCCGCCGCTCCACTCTGCCTCGCATCTTCGCCTCTCGACAAATAAAAGGCAGCCACGACGGCACCGCCCACGTCGGCCGCCGTCACGGCTCTCGCTTCCTCCTCGCTACAATGGTGACCCTGTCGAGCCTTCCGCCGAAGTGCACGCTGTCATGCTCCCGATTCTCCACCCGCCCTTGACACCTTTCAAGCCGGGTCAGGGAGGTGAGCTGACGTAGCTCGATGCAGTTCTGTAGATCAACAGCATCACAGACAAGCCCACGAAAGACGCTAAACTCATCAGAACCCTCCTAGCCGATCTACAATGCCTCCCGGCAGCATCATCGGCAAGGCCACGGCTGCGCTGTCCGCGGCGGTGGCCTTGCCGAGAAAGGTGTCCGCGCTGCCGTGCTGGAACACCGGAAAGCCATATCGCGGCCACCCCCTCCCCCCCTCCCCCCCCCCCATTTTCTGAATAATTTGTTGCGGCTACGTCCGAGCGCGCAATTTCACAAAAATCTCGACGCCCCGAGGCATCCGTCCCGTGGTCTAAACGGACTTCAACGGCGCGCACAGCAGCCACGCCTCAGGCACCACGCTGGCTGCTGGTCACACGCTATCAATGCTGCAGCGTGCGCAGCGTCGTCTGATGTTCGCCGTCCGATGGCAGGGACAAGGCCGTCCATGCTGTCAAACCTTCAAGACCCTTTTTACCTGACGCGGCTCGAAGTACTTCGCCCTGCCATGCGCTACAGCCATCGCCTTGAATGCCACCAGCAGCAGAATTTCCGGCGGCTGCCCCTACTACTGGACTTGCCTGATACGTCACTAGTGAAAGCACCCACATAATGCCCCTCCGGCCACGCAGGTGGATTACAGACATATCATCCCGCACATGCCTGCTCTTCTGCCTGTTCTTCTGGCAAATTAGTGCGATCCCACGACCACAGATGCGCACCATTTAGCACAGGCTGAGCCTCATGTGGAGTCCACGGGTTCGTCACCACCACAGGCAGCAACACGAGTGACATACCATTAAGAGTGTCTGCTTCCGCCCCGCTCGCCATCGGGTCTGGTTTGGGCACCTTCGCCCCAGCCGACTGCAGATCAACCGAGTTAACACCTCTGAACAATGACATGCGTCCTCAAGGGCCTTCGATGCCCACTATGTACGAATAGGCGCACGTCATACCCAGCGAAGAAGGCTTCGACCAGAACAAAGACATCACAATGGAACCGATACCCAATCATGCCACCACCTGCGTACCAGACGCGTAACTGGCGACGAAACCACTGCACCAGGCGGCGGACACACGTCCGCCAGCCGCAGGTTGCGAGCATAATCTTCAGGACAATGAAGACGTTGCGACTCTTCGACCGTCGCAATGTGGGACAAGTGCACTTGTGTCGGGGATCGCTACGCTACCGAGCGCGATCGCGACGCAACGACCACGACGTTCGCGCCAGCGCAAAGTGCAAACCATGGCCCCTTCATCCCTCTTCGCCCGCCGCAGTGCACATTTTTCAGGCACCCAGTTCCACGCCGTTATCACCTTCACGTGGGAGCTTCCATGACCTCACCGGTGCAAGCTCTCACGACGAGCTTGGGGCTTCCGAACTTACCACATCGCTTTGAGGCCACCATGCTCCGCCTCGTGCTACAATTATCGTAGCCCAAGACTGCCTCCTCTGATTGACCAGAGACCCCTGACGTATGACAGGAGCATCAAACACCCCTTTATCCCACTCGCTCGCAGCACTTCCGCTTATATGTCCGCTCACCTAACCCCACCGTAATTTCGTCCCCTACGCCGCTTCCAGTGCCACTGTCGGAACTTTCATAAGGACTTTATACATTTTCCCGTTAAATCTCGGCTGAACACGCACATTTGGGCTTGCGTTCACAGCTCTGTACATAGTGTACATTCTGTCATACTTTTCATATCACAAGGGTTCATCTCTGTGGGGGGAGGGGGGATAGAGGAGAGTAATCTTCAGCGTCTTCATACGAATCATCATCTCTGGTCACCCGCAGTCCGCCGCGGTGGTGTAGTGGTTATGGTACTCGGATGCCATCCAAAAAACGCGGGTTCGTTCCCGACCACGGCGGTCGCATTCTGGATGGAGGCGAAAATGCCAGAAGCCCGTGCAGTGTGCGCTGTCAGTCCACGTTAAAAAACCCCAGGTGGCCAAAATTTCCGGGCCCCTCCACTACGGCGGTCATCTCCTTTCTATCACTTTCAGTCCTTTTCTTTTCCGCCACCCCCACGACCGCTTAGCCGTGCTCCCTACATGGGCTGCAGAAATTAGCGTCCTTTCCTTATCGGAACCACAATCATCACCCTCACTAATGGCTCAAGGTGTTGGTGTTGCGTGGCTCCAGCGGAGAGCCGAACGCGACCACACTATTCGCCTGGCTGGACGCTGCAGCGCGCCGCTCAGTTCTCCCTCAGCACTTCGCCTCTCAGCAAATGAAAGGTAGATGATGGTTATTGGGGTTCGGTATGGAAAAGCCGCTAATTTCTGCAAGCCATGTCGGCTAAGCGTCCGTTAGCGTAGAGGAAGGGACTGAAAAAAATAGAAGAGAGAAGCTGTAGTGGAGGGCTCCGGAAATTTTAACTACCTGGTGTTCTTTGACCTGCCACCCAAAAACGCGGGACCGAACCGGCGTTTTTTGTGTGGCATCCGAGTACCATAACCCCTACAACACGGCGGCAGACAATAAACGGCATGACGACGGCACGGCTTGCGTCGGCTGCCGTCGCGGCACTGGCTTCCTCCTCGTTAATCCGATCAAAGTATTTCGGTCACTGCGTTATTCACTTCAATCATTCGTGTCATATGCCGATAATAACACAGGAAATGTCACGCGTAGAAGCGCTTGCCGTTCGTCGCTTCATTATTTAGCTGAGGCTTGGTAGTCATTTGCTCTTTGACTCGCCTATACCGTGAATAGCTTTTTGTAGCAGACACTTAGTGTGTCTGCCTCATTATCACAGGATACATCTCATGAACGTTGGCTCGCATTTATCAATAATTGTGCTAAGCGAATAGAAAAATTTTACAATACGTTCAGTAATATCTAATGGGCAATATTGCTAAGGGCAATTTAGGACCAGTAAATAAAAACTGGATCCTTCCCTTTGCTAACCGTAAGCGGTATATTGAAGGCAAAATTATTATGCACCCAAAGGTTTGGTGTACGGCGATTTATTTTAATTTGCACAATTCTATAGCCTCTCATGATTAGGGATGCACTGCTGGTATTTTTTGTTATATTGCAATGCCGGGGTAGGAGATTATATTGAGGGAGGTAGCATGTGAAACTTCGTGCTTTCGAGTTTGAAAGATGATATTGTTGGGACGTTTAAATTTTTCATATTATCAGTTATGAAGCCCAGAATATGGTAAGTTGGAGAGACCACGCGTCTTCTCAGCGGAAGTGGATCGGAGCATACATGCAGCACTCCACTTGCTTCATGCTTGAAAAAGAGAACGTGATGAATGCAGCCGCTTCGATAATCCGTGTCGTTCCCCTTGGCACGAACTTCACAAGGCCTAATTATCAAGCGAAGACTTTAAGAGAATGAAAAATGAAATATAGTTCACTGTGTGCTCGTTAACTTCGAGCAAAGAAAAATGTCACAGCTTATGTACTCTCAGTGAGCTTCATACAGCGATATAATTTAAAATGGGTTTAGAATGAACGAGTGCTAGAAGTCTCATCAACTTAACATTTAAGTGGATCATTCTACTATGTGCGTTATAGCTCAAGTCCCAGAGAAAAGCATTAAACGTCGTATTATTTCTTTAAACATTCAGCTGTTTACAAAAAGCACGACTTTCTAAAGCGTTAACAATCCTGAAGTTGGATATACACATTGAAATGTTTTTGGCTTTTGTTTTGGAGCACACTTTGCCCATCTCTCTCGTTTACTCAACTTGTGGGGCCCTACACCGCTTGGGTCTGCCACACCGTACGTTGCTATAATCCACATGCAACCTCCAGAGGCTCCGTCCGGTTCCGGTTCATCTGCGAGTATCGGTTTGAGTAAGCGACGAAATTCACCGAGCGACAGTGAGGACAACGACCTGTACTCCGCCTCAGGGGGTGAGTTCTCGGAAGAAGTCTTTGAAGCCGCCCTGCACCGCAAGGCCAAAAGACGAGTCGCTAACGCACATTTGGCGTCAAGTTCGGCCATGTAAAAACTGCGCCTCAGCGATGGCCTCACTCCACCCTGTTTGTGCCGCAAAACGCTGCTGACAATCTACGCGTCGTGTACAAGCCAGAACATTCCTTGTATCTTGAAAACAACAGGATCAACGAGATCAAGGACGTCACATTGAACACCAGGATGAACATCTTGGTAATTGATGTGATAAATTCGAACGCGCTGAATACACTGCTGCATGATCAAGATCCGATCCATCGTGCAGCGAATGACAGGAGCCGTCTAGGGCATTGACACTGAAATCTCCATCGCCGACCTTCCATTTCTTATCAAACCAGAGAGCGAACACATCACTGTATAAGTCGGTCGCTTCAGTAGCACGCGCTTGTGACAATAATATTCTATAGTCTCTTCCACTCTACGTGAAGGTTGGCCAATTTCGTCTCCAGGTCGGAGCATATATTTCGAGGCTTATGCAGTTATTCCACCGCAAAAGTGTTTCTAGAAATACAGTGGTGTGTCCTAGATGCGCCAAGCCTCACTAAGAAAACAGGCGTAGTGCAACGACGTTGTAATGTCCAAACTTTTAAGGAAACCACTGTGACTCCTCCATGGACATCCCCCAGATTAAGAAATAGATCTCAATTCTCAAACAAATGAGCAGAGACAGCTCAAGAATTTCTGGCCACGAACACGCCCACGTCGAAGATCGTCACGGCAGAAATCAACAACTCTTCAAGAGAAGTGCGCCGGTCAAACATCAACGTCACCGGAAGTTTCCAGCATACCAAATGCCGATGTTTGAAAGGGAAGATCTGGTAAGCCTCTGACTAAAACCTAATGGCCACCGTGGACGACCGGCAGCAGAGTCACAGCGGATTGTGGCGACAGTACAGCAAGGTGATGCATACGAGGAGTTGAGGAATGCAGATCACAAGAGATCGCTTTTCTAAGACCCTTAGTTATTGCCATTCGCCTGTTGCTATGCAGCATTCACACACTGTCTACCAGAAGTGTTCTTCAAGTAATGGGATCTCTGAGAACGGTGGTAGCAGCTCTTGACAATAACTATCATGGCCCATCAGCTACTGTTCTTCAGGAAATAGGTCCGAAATGTAGCAATTTTTTTCAGTGGAGTGCCCGCAGTATGAGATCGCACATTTCAGACTTCTGTAACTTTGTGTATGTCAATATGTTTTCATTATAGTCATTTGCTAACCGAAATAAACGAACGCAATGAGGCCCTCTGGATATGAAGCACTTCCTTCCTCGACTGTGGACGAAGACAGCAAGGTATTGGTGCTTATTCGCCGTAACCTCGCCTAGTTCTATTACACAGTTAATGAAGAAAATCACTACATATGCTTAACAGTAAAGAATAAGAATTTTCAGCGTTATGGGCGCATACCCATCGCCGTCAGGTCGGTTTGACTACAAAGCTCTGCGACATTCCTGCCCTCAATGCCTGATCCGTGGCTCATCATTGGACATTCCGTCACGCATCATACATTCTGGAGAAATTCTAACATCAACGCTAGAGGCAGAGCTCTTGTAGCTTTCGCATGCACTAATGAGCTATGGCTGTTGAGCGATGAAAATCCTATGTTTCTAAGTGGCGCCACGTACATCAACTGTCTTGACATGGCTTTAGTCTCAAGAATGGTTGTTTTCTCGTATTCAGAAGCATGGAAACGACCATATCCCGACATACGTCAAGATCAGAGGATTGGCTCCTTCAAGAACACGAGAATCGATTGAAAGGGTGGACCAGATTTCATTCCGACATGGAAGAACGCTGGGATGCCATTACGTAACCTGACTGTGTCACCTGATACACTGCCCAGCACACGACGGAGCCCAGCGCAACCCTGCCAAAACTAGAGGCGTTCACAAGCTGTGATGATGGTTGTGGTTCGGTTAGGAAAGGACGCTAATTTCTGCAGTCCATGTAGGAAGCACGGCTAAGTGTCCGTGGGGGTGGGGGAAAGGGAGCGAAAGAGATAGAGAGGAGAGAAAGCCCGTAGTGGAGGGCACGGGTGGAGGGCTTCGGAAATTTAGACCACCTGGGGTTCTTTAACGTGCACTGACAACGCACAGTACACGGGCCTCTGGCATTTTCGCCTCCATCGAAAATGCGACCGCCGCGGCCGGGATCGAACCCGCGTATTTTGGGTGGCAGCTGAGTACCGTAACCACTACACCGCCGCGGCGGACCAAGCTGTGAAACAGTGCAAGCAAAGCCTAAAGCCTACAGGTTGCTCAGCAGGTCATTTTGGAAACTCACGCTCCGATGCCGCATAAGGCGCGTTATTTGCTTTCCAGTGGCATTTTCTGTGTGTACTTGGCTCGACGAGCCCTGCCGGCCTGCAGATCGGGCAAAGTTGAACTATTTGTCCTTAATATCGTGTGTATGGTGGCTAATTGTCTTGCGACGCACTCATCTCCTCTCTTGGGACGCGAGTCAGCGTTCGGGCCGCGGTGGTGTAGTGGTTATGGTGCTGGGCCGCTACCCGAAAAACGCAGTTTGATGCTGGCCGCTGCGGTGACATTTTCGATGGAGGCGAAAATGGCAAAGGCCCGTGTACTCTGCTTTGTCAGTGCACGTTGAAAAACCCCCAGGTGGTCAAAATTTCCGGAGCCTTCCACAACGCCTCTTCTGTCCCTTTCATTCCCTAACCGGAGATTAATGCTTGAGCCATGAACATGTTGATGTGTCCACTTCTCTGCAGTGTCTCCTCCTTCCCGAAGGCGTTTATCTGCACCCTATTCGGCAGCAGAAGTCGCTGGCTTTTTAAGGCGCTAAGATCGGTCGTTTCCTATTTGATGTCATCATACACGAAGTAGAATGCGTCGTAGAAACGCCGTTGCTGCATGCGGAAACTAGACGAACCATAGGTGTTGAGGCGTAACAAGCTAATCCTGCGTGAAAGACGAAGAACATAGCACATGGAACATTCAAAATAAGTGCAAGCGAACTACTTAATGATGATGATAGTTTGGCACGTTCACCTAACGGCCAACCTCCAGTCTTAAACAGCTCGTCTGTTAAACGGGGAGGCCACTTGAAACTGTACAGGCCGATGACAACTGAGTCTGTGGGTTCGGCAAGATGCTGGAAATGTCATCAGGAAGTTTTTTTATGTTGCTCTGTGTTTGAGCCGAAAGGAAAAAATATAAGTTCATCAGTTGTTTGTCTGGAAACTATGATTAATTACAAACCAAAATGAGGATAGTTCTTTGACACTTGTTATCATGTGCAGTGATATTTTACTCATTAAATAAAGAATGTTTTCACGAAAGGTAAATGTACGCGAAATTTAGGTGCTGCGGTTTCACAAGTGTGCAAAGGGCGAGCGCGAACTCGAACTGCTTCCGAACAGCCGCAGTGCTGCACGAGAAGGTACCTTAGTCCGCCGCAGTGGTGTAGTGGTTACGGTACTCGGCTGCCACCCAAAAAAAACGCGGGTGCGGCCCCGGCCGCGGAGGTCGCATTTTCAATGGAGGCAAAAATGCCAGAAGCCCGTGTAGTGTGCGTTGTCAGTGCACGTTAAAGAACCCCAGGTGGTCTAAATTTCCGGAGCCCTACACCACGGCATTTCTCTCATCTCTATCTCTTTCACTCTCCTACCCCCATGCCCACGGACGCATAGCCGTTCTCCCTGTATGGGCGGCAGAAATTACGTCCTTTCCTAACCGAACAATGATCATCATCAGCGATGAACGCTTTACCAGCTCGCAAGGAACCGGAACGCGCCCTCGCCCTGGAGAGACAACGCTGACGCAGGCAGCCTCTGCTAGCGAGTTTCTTGATAGAAAAGAACGACTGCTCGCTCTGCACAACCGTTCACCGGCCACCCCATATATATATATATATATATATATATATATATATATATATATATATATATATATATATATATATATATATATATATATATATATATATATATATATATAGGTACTGTATCTTGACCGGCAAGGCAGTGCCGGTGGGGGATTTCTCTTCTGCGTAGGATTCGCCGCCTGTAAGTTAACTAAAATAATCCGGAACTCGGTACGATCTACGACGTGTGAACCTGATAAAAACCAGAAGAATAAATGAAAACACGTGCGTAAACATACACACGCTTTGTCACTCATTTATGTGGACGAGTGGGCAATGTCACGTGTGATTTGCAGTAATACTGAACGATCCCCAGTGCTTCGCCCACTCGTCATGATTCACATCGGGGAGATGCGTGGATTTTTTGTAATTGTGAGCGATCGGAGTAAGTGGCGTCGGGAGCGGCGGTGGCAGACACGATCGTCGCGAAAATCAGCCGTTATTGGAGGCCACCACAACTTACGATGTTGCCCAGCATGGTTCACCCAGCGCCGCTAAGCTGATGTTGAATTCAGCGAGTCACTGTAGCCAGTACAACGAGCAGAGGAAGCCGCCGAAAGGCTAAACTCACGCCCAAAGCCCCGGGGTGAGGCCCGACCGACTAATCCGCCGGTAACGGATAACTTTTGCTCGTGAATAGATTTACGTCGCTCTTTCAGTCCCCGGCGGCGACCTTTTCGAAATCGCCGAGAAGAGCAGCTCAGTAAGCGCAGTCCTGGTATGTTAGTTGGCATCCCAAGCTCCATTATAACAGATGCACCTATTACAAACGTGCATGCATCGAACAACTATGTTCGTTGCCGGCTGTAGTGGGCCAGCTCTGCCAGATTCAGGTGATCCGGTCGAGTGTCGGAATACCTCCACAGCAGGGGTATCGGTTGGTGTGTCTCTGTATACATGAAGTAAACGGGGAAATATATCTGCGCCTGTTCCAGTGGCGCCAGTCCCCATCGAGTGCGTCTTCACACGCCTTCAACGTGGCGCGTCAATTCGGCGCTGTATCTTATGTGTGTCGAGAATGCCACGTCATCTTGAGCGTAGAATGAAAATTATATAGAAGCGAACAACATGAGAGAGCACGCACAGGGCTATTTAATATAAAAGAATGGCCTCGGAAGCCTCACGAGGTCGCTCGTGGGTGTACACAGTAAAGGATTTCCAAGGTGTTTCGCAAATCGTGAGGACAACGTTAGACAGCCAGCCAAAGCAGAGTGGTGGGACTTAACGTCACGTGCACCAGAGTAGAAAAACTGCATTACGTATGTAATTAAATGATTTGAGTACAGTTCTGGATGAGCCGACAGGTTATCCGCAACCACTCCGAAGGAAAGGTCCAGGATGAGAAGTATATGAAGAAAACTAAACAACATCAATTAGGGCGGTGAAACGCAACCACGAGAGCAATAGTTGACAGACACGCGCAAGGCTGCTCTTGAAGCACAAAACACCTTTCGTCCACCTCAGGGTGCCGCCTTTACTTGTACAGCCACAGACGCACTAGGCGCTCATCTACAGCCAGCTTTTCTTTAAGCTAACGACACCTGAAACTTTCTTCTCAAACCCACTTATTTACTTGACTTCAAAGCCTCCCTGTGCTACTCAATAGAAGGCAGAGCTTTTTGTGAGGTGCAAGTGACGCCACGTGGTGATATACCAAAGTCATTTATGACGTCATTACAGTTTCACAATATTTGAAGTACCGTGCGTCGACTTAACGGGACGGTGGACACCGCACGTGGACCTTTGAACTCAAGTGGAGTAAAATTATTCGCAGTTATACTAAATATGAATGCCGACATAACCGATGTGCCACAAAATGCACTGTTATGCAAAGCAGCAAGCAATGACCTTTCTAACGTAATTTGTTTTACTTTGAGAAAAGTTTTACCAGGCGGATGAACGTATTTCGTTAAAGCTTGGTTGTGTGCATGACGCGGGCTTGCCGAGTACGCGCGCCGAGTATATGCGCTGTTTACAGTGAGATAAAGCCTTGGCATCCACCCATGTAGATTGCTTCCTTTGCTTGTGAGTAAATTTTCTTCGATGTGTAGTAACAATCGGCACTAAGATAAAATAATCAACGCAATCTCAGCATAGTGTATTTTTTTAGTGTTTCTTAAAATAACTTTATAAATTTTCATTAACTATTCAATATTGTTATTTCAGCCTTAAAAGCAACACTACCTTGACTAAAATGACACAGCAGAAGTTCTTCGTAGGAGCAAAAAAATTTTTTCTTAAATGCCGTAGGGCTGTTTCGAGCACGATGCCAGTTAAGAATCATCGTCGCAGCCTAGAGTTTGGTGTATGGTACGTGGAGGTGCATGTGAGCAATGCTGATGAAAGAACCTCCTGCAGCGTCCAACTGCGTCTTCGTTATTCCCATGTTCGCGTAAGATCAAGCAGTTTGTACCCTCTTCGAGAAGATTTGGCCCAGACATTGTAACGCCTTCGGAAGCTGAAAATGCAATAACAAACAACACATCAACGCAACGCCAATGGGTGAACTGGGTGTTCACTTAAACTGTTTCTTTTTTCAGTTATATTACAGGCTCCACAAGGATTATTGTGTGACTGAAGAGTAATGGGGATCGCGGTAAAAAGTGAGAACGAATAAATTGCACGATGGGGGGGAATTATTGAAAGCACGTGCATCAAGAAAGCATCAATAATTTTACCATTTAACTGAAATTGCAGAAAAAATTCAGGTTATTCAGATCGCCAATGACAGGGAGATATGTATTACTATCGAGCGGCGCCGCTCTCTTTATCCTTGGTGTTCTATGTATGACTACATTTACGCTTCAGTTAGCTGCTCTGCTTTCTTACTGTTTCCAAACTTACTAGCAGTGCTATGTCATGTATCCTTTTACATATCTATTACCTTAAATTGCAGTTGAAAACATTAGTGTAATTTTTCAGTAGTTATCTTCAACCGTAAGCCACACCATCTGTACGAATGCGCTGTTACTCCTACAGGCGGCCGAGTAGACGAAAAGCTTTCTAGTGCCTCCCTCGGAAAATCTTTGCAGGAACTGACGTGTTAGACGGGACGGAGAGCCTCCGGCACAGGGCCTTGGAGGAACGGCTGCATTTCTGCACATTCGTGGCATTTTCCAGAAATTGAAATAATAAAAATAAGGATAGGTGTTCACGTGGTTTTTCAGTTTAGAAAAATCTGTCTCCGCTTGTTAGGAACAACCGTGTCACTAAAAGCGTGGCCTTTGTGCAAGATTGACCATAAGGAAAAAAGCACGCAGCTTGCACTAAATCTCGCAATGCCAGATCCCAGTGAAGCTGGCTGATAGTTTTCTGATCGCAGCTATAACGTTGCGGAGGTAGAAATTGACTAGACTCGGCGTTATCTCGATGCGGTCGGGGCTACCACTTGGTAGATGCTCTTTAGAACCCGGTAGAACTTAGTAGAAGTTGACTATACTTGGTTTATACTTCACTATGCTACTGTTCAGGCAGCAGTTCTATCCCACTTCATGTAGAAATGCCCCACCAAATGTCCACCGCCACAAACCAACAATTAGTACCCAATAATTTCTCCTCAAACCAATAATTAGTATCGTGCACCTGTGGCACACTGTCCTGGGCAGCTTCGATCTCGTCCTGTAAGACCGAGTCCTGAAGCGGGCTGGGGAGGTAGTACTGACGTCTACATAGACCTCACTCTCATCCCCAGCGCCTTCCCATTATTAAAACGGAAATAAAGTTTATTGATTCATTCGGTAACTCGGACCTCTGCTAGGCTATTCTGTCGGCCGCTAGACCTCGACACGGTACTTAAAGCACCTGCATGCCTACTTAATACGCGCGCGTTCCCTAAAATTCAGATTGCTCTTAAAGTTGCTAGTTTTACTGCGTAATTGTATCATGCACTGCTATCACATTCATTGCTCTTCCCTTCTGACGAAAGGGTTTTTAACCAGAGGCATTGATTAGTTCAAACATCAAAAAAGAGAAAAAAGAAAAGAAGAAATACAGTCGCCGCCGCGGACACCCACTTATCAACGATATAGTAGCTGCATATGTTCGAACCTGTGTTCTCACGCTAAAATCTGCGTTTAGGCTAGTTTCTAGTTCTTTCACGCATTTGATTTGTTGATTTGTTCAACGACTTCGCTGGCTTCGAAAATTTAGTGGCTTCCCCCTCTACCGACCAGCGAAGCTTGGCGTATTCATACTTGCCCTACTTCTCCATTAAAGGGGTCGTGAAACGTTTTCTGAAAATTTTGTACTAAGTGCGTATTCGGGATTCTGACCCTCCAATCAACAATATGCATTGTTTCGTTGCACCGTGTGCGTTGATTTAGAGCGATAAAAAACGCGGTTTCGGTTTCACTGCGCGCGTTCCCCTCAACTCTGCAGATGACGTCATCTTAGTAGCCATCATACCTCAGAGATTGGCGCGCCCTCGGAGGCCACGGGAAAACAAACCGTGCTGCCGCGTTTCTTCCCAATGGTGGCACCGCACGGTTTCCAAGTATTTTCTTCCTTTCTATACTTTCAAGTAAATCGATTCCTTTAGAGCAAACGCGAGTTCACTGTGCCTTTGAACTTAAAAATGTCTTAACTCAACGTCACCAAATAGTACCACGCCGGCCGGTAGTGTCGCATAGTCGTTTCGGGAGCGCAAGAAAGCTGATATTTAAAACAGATGTTGTTAAATGTGCACTGAATATTCCGCCGAAATATTTCGGAATCGGCTTGTCAAATGCGTATTGAAGCAATGAAAATTACAAACCGGCATCTCCAAATTCTTTTCACGACCCCTTTAAGCTTGGCGCCTTGCTTTACTTCTCTCTTGGTTTGCTTACTTCTTCTTTCGTTACTTCATTCTTTCTTTCCTTCTTTCCTTGGTAAAGAAATCCAAGGGATTCATATGTCTCAGATGTGTCATATCTTTTTCACTTGCGAAGTGTGCGCTGAAAATCGCGCACCTTCTCGGTTGCGCAACTTGTTCGCTGATACCGGATATATTTTTTTCTTCTTCCTTTCGCGTGCGCACACCTGAGAGGCATAGCAACCTTCGCTCGAATATCAACAAAGATGAGCGCTAGCACCAATTTTCGAATGCTCACATACAGATGTATACAAGCTTACATATACGCAGTCGTTTCAACTGTAATGTGTGTAGCAGAAAGCTCGTATTTCTTAAAATTTTGTGCAATTTTGGGCAATACTTCATTAAAATTGATTTGGATTGATACGTGCTACACTCGCTGTAGTTTGAAAATGCTAAATACCTACTTTTTGTAGGAAAGCCAACGTGCAGGACGAGAAGTACCGCACAGGAAGGTTCAGTGTACATAAATTCATATGCTGCCTGCAGTCCCTCTGAAAAGTAAAAGCAGTGCAATGGCATTATATAAAGGTTTTATTATGTTAAAAAGAACGATTAAAAAATTCACAGCATATCCACGGAGTGAATGATAATGAGTGGGCGAATTTCCGGAGGTTCATCGTAGATCGTGCCGAGTTCCGGATTAATTTAGTTAACGCGCACGCTACGAATCCTTATGGTTCAACTACGCACAAGTGAAATCTCCCATCGGCACTTCATTGCAAGTCAAGATCCAGTGCCTATATATATATATATATATATATATATATATATATATATATATATATATATATATATAGTTTAGAAACAAATTGCGCACTTGCGAAAATCGCACGTGTATTATTCAACGTTTCGGCCGTGGCACGGCCGAAACGTTGAATAATAAACGTGCGATTTTCGCAAGTGCGCAATTTGTTTCTAAACTACTTTTGAACCGGACCCACAGAACTTCTTCCCCGATTTGTGTGTATATATATATATATATATATATATATATATATGGGTCGCCGGTGAACGGTTCTGCAGCGCGAGCAGTCGGTATTTTTCAATCAAGAAACTCGCTAGAAGACGCTGCCTGCGTCAAGCTTGTCTCTCGCGGGTGAGGGCGCGTTCTCCTTCTTTGCGAGCTGGTAGAGCGTTCATCGAAGAAAGAGCGTTTCCATAGTCAACGCGCGCCTTTCGCTCTCTCTGTCTCTCTCTCTCACAAGACAGCAGATGGAAGAGTGAGAGAGCTCGCGCACCGGGAGGCACGCGCCGAGGGCACGCCTCCCACACGCGCCCTCCTAGTAGCGCGTTCCTAGTAGGTAACGCGCTACTACAACGGACGGACAGACCCAAACCTTAAGGAGATTCGCCCCTAAAAATTTTAGGTAAATATTCATTACATTAGTTCCGCAGGAGGCGAGCATTAGAGGGAAACCAAGAAACCTTGTAAAATACATTGCTCAAGAAAGCAACAAAGAAAGAGTAACAACGCTGAAATGAGCATGCTCAGCCAAAGTCACCATAAAGGCCGCCTCGGTTCACATATGTCAGGGTTCTCAAATAGTCCACGTGATGTTGCGAAGATGCAACCGTCTTAGTACTGTTTAGTATCGTCTTAAATATCTCGCAACATCTTTTTAAGAAGCGGTCCGGTAATAAATATTAATAATTACTTCCACACAGATAAATTCTTATTTCGCATAATACCGGATATAGAGACTTCCGCGAGACGGTGACTTTCCGCTCACAACGAACGTGCCGACACCGATACCGAGATTTCTGCGCAACCAGCGTTAAACACATCTCGTAGGAGCGACCGTCGCTTGTGTATCCTCTTTCGCTGCCCGAGTCCTACCCGGTTCCACGCATCCGCACATCTCAGCTATTCTTTTCTCACCGGAACGGCTATTGAAGGTGCTAGCGAAGCAGATTCTCAAATTATAAAAAAAATAAAAAAAAATTACACCATCTCCCCGAAGGGGAGCATGGGGTGATGCGAAACATCGCTGGGAGTTTAAACGGTGGATTTAATTAACGGCTGTGTTTACAGGTTTGCAGTGTTTTCAGTGTTACTTTTGCGGTGAACCTTGCGTGTTATTACGTTGTTAACTTGGTTCGTTACCATGCATCGCGTGACCGTTGTCAGAGTGTGGGTTGATGCTGATGCGTACTTCCGTCAACCCACTCGCTGACGGAACTGTTGCTTCCATCACACAACACCACCAACTTCTTTCATCGGAGAAGGAGGAGATACTACTGAAGCGAAGCGCACGCGCGCTCTCTACCCGCTTTATTTATTGCAGCAGCTGTTGGAGAGAGGGAAGAGAGAGGAGAGTCGTGCATGCGTAGTGTGAGTGCGGACGCCGGACGCGTGACATACCCGCGAGCAAGAGATGATCCGCATCTAAAGAATTACACCATCTCCCGCTAAAGGGGACCATGAGGCTATGCGAAGCAGCACGGGGGGTGCACACTGCGTTTGCATCGGTTTGACGCTAGCAAAACGTTGCATGCGTCAGCGTTGTCTCTCGTGGGCGAGGGCGCGTTCTCGTTCCTTGCGAGCTGGTAAAGCGTGCATCGAAGAAAGAGCGTTTCCATAGACAAGGCGCGCCGTTCGGAGAACATAGGAGGAATGCCGAGAGGAGAGAACATGAGACAAGGAAGAGGAGGGGGAGCAGGATGCGCATGCGCAGTGCGGGTGTAGACGCCACACGGCGGATGGATGGAGGGAGGGAGGGAGTGACATAGCCCCGACCATAAGCTGCTTCGCATCTAAAAGGAAGCAGGCATGCATCCTATAACAGGCATGTCGGCAGCGATGCAGGTGCGCGCCGCTGGGCGGGTGCGTCTACATAGTCTCGTGCGGGGATGGATGGTACGACCGGCGTGTGGAAGGCGACCAAAAGCAGCTATCAACTCAGTGTTTCACTCCGTCAAGGATTGCTGCTTCGCACCCTCATTTCCCATGCCTTGGAAGCATCTCGAAGCCGGTCTGCGGCCACAATCCATTTTATTCCTGGTCCAACCAGGCATACAGCGTGTTGATCGTAGCGAACAACACGTTGCTGTCGTCCACAAATTCTGAGACTCCGGAAGTTCCCACGCAGTTGGTGGCAGTGGGGCGACAGGCCTGAAGCTAAGGGAAGGCAAGGTATGTAGGTGATTGGAGAAGTGCACGGTGGTCATGAGCTCAGCGGCGCTGTCGGGTGAGACGCCCTACGAGCCAGCAGGGATCAAGTAGGATGAGTATGCTTCATTCGCGGCACTCACGGCGCCTAGATCGCTGGATAAGGGAGCACTGGCGGCGTCACTCTGCAACCCTGCAGCCGGCGTAGTCCTGCACACGGGGGCCCATGCCATAGGATACGCGCCGAACATTTCCTGGTGAGATTATCCCGTGGACTGCCCACCACGACGTAATATTACCGGGACGAGGAATTTGCGCACTACGACCACCGAGGAGGCTTCGACGCCGTCCCCGGATGACATGATGGTTGCATTCTGCAACGGCACGTTGGCGGATTTCATGGCCTTGGAATCAAGGAGGGCATTCCGCAGCCAGAAATAATCGCAGTGCTCTGGACCCACGAGGCCACACACAGTTTCCACAACGTGGTCGGCAGTCACGGTAAAGCTGGCTTCTCTTCGATTGCACCAAGCGTAAGGAACAAGAGAGGCACATAGAGAGCGCCCGTTCCTCGGCCGGCTGTTGTATTCTCGAAGGCTCTCATTCCTCGCCTTAGCGCGGTCCCCTCAGCCTGAGCGCCGCTGTCGCCTTTCTTCTTTAAAATTACACATACACACATACACACACACATATATATATAAATATATAGGTCGGCCATTACAGTTCAGGCCCTTACCGAAACGTCGACCCAAAAATAGAATATAACTGAGATGCATTCATTCATGCATGTGCCAGCCGATGCTATATACATACATACATACATTATATATATGTATATATGTATATATATATATATAAAGAGGGGTAGAAGGAGAGGCAATGTGTGTCACCTTTCCGTATTTAGCATGTGGGAATGAATGAAATATCTCCCGCAGCATTACAACATTAATAAGTAATGGAAACCTTTTACGTTTGTACGACTTACAGGGCAACTCCGGCTATTTTTTGTTGTCCACTGATCTCAATGAAACTTTTAGTATATGTTGTCCTCGTTACTGCAATTAGTTATGGGAAGCCAGGCGGATGCAAGTCTAGTTTTCCTGAAGATGACTCTTTAATTTTTTTACCAGACTCCCGCGCTAGCCACCGTGTATTTTTGACGTCATTATATGCAATGCTGCCTACCCGAGCAAACGGGCCATCTAAAGGACAACGGCGATACTTTAGTGCTCAAATCGTCGCTGTCAAGTTGAGAAGAGCTCAATATATCGTTGGATGTCACTGCCACTTCCAGTTTTCTGGCAGCAGCTCCACATTTCTGATGTCGGGCTGGCTCTGACGTCATCGCATACGTTGCACAAAGCGTCTGCCCGTTTTGATATCGGTTCGAACACATCGTTAATTTGTTTATTTTAAATTATTGGTGAGTTTCCTAGCAAATTAAATGACCATGGCTGCTTCAGGCGTATCATTGCTATTGGAAAACGGGGGTAACAAAATATGATGAATAAACGGCCGGAGTTCCTCTTTAATGTCCGCGTAATCGCAATGGAGTGTCCAAAAATAGCAACTGCAACAAGCCCACTGGTTGGAATCCTATTAAATAACTCAGCTGCACGCTATTACCATTTTTTAAGAAAAATGGGGGCTGATAATTTAGAGAGTGCGAAAAAGAAGGAATCAGCACATACGATTTTTTGCTGTTGTATTCATAATGTTGTAAATTCCATTCTCGTCTTCATAGAGCTGGTACACTTGTTTCATGTGTTCCCTGAAAAAAAAATGCACACCCAAATATATTGTGACCTAATAATTGACGACGTCAGAAATGAATCACACATTGAGTTTCCCAGCAAGATATAAATGGACAATACAGGGAAATGGTAGGCAGACGTGAGCTTTTAGATATTCTTTTCTGTAACAGCGTCTGTCACATGCCCTTCCCCCCCCCCCCCGCCCCCCATACCTAACCATAAAAAACGAATTTAGGCAAAATTTTAATATATTCCTTGGCTCACACAACATGCATATTTGATTTCGTAACATTTTTGTAAATCTTTTGTAATTACAACTATTAACGTTACTGTTTGTAATGTGCGTTAGCTGAATTAAGCGGCAACGATGGGGTTGCATCACTTCAAACTTTTCTCTGGATGTAACGGAGCTTTCTCGCACTTGTAATACGTGGATGTAAAGAAGATCGGGCATCGCTCGTGTGAATTCTCAAAACAAGCGGTGTCCATTAATTCCAGCCTCCATTCCGCACTACCGAGACCCGCACACTTTCTCGGCGAAAGCTGGGGGAAATATGGATGAGCGGCTGACGCATTATGAAAGGGCAAGCCACTACCGTAACTGGAAGGCTGGCGGCGAGCTAACAAACATTTTCGGTTTGGATGGAACGGCGCTGCTTTGGTACGACAACCACGCTGACACGCGGACTACGTGGGCCGTCTAGTTGAGGAGATGAAGTGTTTTCGCTATTCAGATATTAAGAAGAAACGGACGGAAATGATCTTAGCGCAGAGAGCTCCGATCATTCGTGGAAACTTTTACCACTTACATTGGGGAGGTTTTGATACTGTGCAAGACCATCCACCCCGAAACGTCAGAGAAGAACAAAGTCGCACACCTCCTAAAGGAATTGTGGAATGCGTGTACAGCTGAGTCATCAGCAAAAGAAACTTGAACACTGTGTAGGACGTGATACGCCACTGCCGCACGTTCAAGGCGCTGAAGACTCGCCGCATTACGCCGAAGTTTGTACGGCTTCCTAATGTAACGACTGTGGCAACTGTAGACACGAGTTACCAGAGAGATCTATTGCCAACAATTCCTTAGATTATCCGTGAGGAGTCACTTCGACGTTGAGAACAGGCACGTCGTGCGGCCCCACAAACGTACTCCACCCCTCTACAGGAAACATTTTACGCGCACCCTCCGGGTACATCTAATGTCACTTCTAATACTTTAAGGGCGTAAAGCCACATAATTAAAAACTAATAAAAATAGTTTAAGTGAAATAGGAGTCACCAATAGCGTGCGTCACCCATCCAGGAATCTTGTCTTGTAAGCGTTTCAACACGATGTGTGGACGGATCCTTGTTTTCTATCGTCACCGTTATGCAGGAAGTTGACAGCCACCTTTCTGGACTGAAGTTCCTCAGGAGTACATCGTACGTTGTTCCGTTCTTTATAAACTGCAATAGAACAGTTTAATCATGACAAGCTCCATAACTATATTGAGAATCGCTTGCCCCGAACATATAGCTTTTGTACCGTAATCTATAGCGAGCTCATTCTAAGAAATGATCTTCGTGGCGATGCTAGCAGCCACTGCTCTCCCTGTCGGTGTCCATAACCGCTATCATGCGCAAAGATTAAAAAAATTCCCCGTTTCTAGCTAATATCGAACGCAGGAACTTTCTCTCTTTCCATTTCGGTTTAGATTCAAATTGGAACAGAATATCAGGAAAAGATTAAGGCTCTAATTTATGGGCAGATCGCTGAAGACTACGAAAAACGAATAATATCACTGGAGCGAACCTTTCGAAGCTGACTTGTCAGGGCGGCCTGAAAAAGACAAGTCCACTTGTCCAAACGTTGCCTTTTGCGACATTCCCTGTTCTTCATCGTTTGTAACGTTCCCTTCATGGTTCCGGTTCAGCATATGCTAAACTGAACACCTAAGATGGCATTGACCTATCATTGTTTATGAATTTTTGTAAGAAGTAGGGTCAACTGTGTTCCCTTCGACATGCTTGTACTCCAAAGAATAGATATCTTGAGGAAAGCACGCGTAACGCATACTAACACCGAGCCGATTACACATTCTGCGATTACGTATTCCGCATTCGAATAAATGGTCATATGAGAGAACTAACGTAACATGAGAAGTTTCAGCCAAACTCATGTTTCCTATTAGTAATAGCGATTAGATAATCAGCATTGGCACAAATGGTCATGTGAGGGGTATGACGTAACATGCGAAGTTTCAGCGAAACTCGGGTTTCTGATTAGTGATATATTCATTATTACCATAATTAACACCTATTTTGTAGCTTATTGAGATGACAATTGACTTCGAAATCTTTTGTACGTTGTCATAAAGATCCCGCTAGGCTGGTACATGTATCTAAAATTCATTTCACATCAGGGGAACGAAATTTGACTTAGCAAAACGTTTTCTTGGGCTAGTTGGTTCATGACTTCTATAAAAATGTAGCGCAAAGGAACACACGGACAGACAAAGAGCACAGGAGCGGCCGTCCTGTGCTCTTTGTCTGTCCGTGTGTTCCTTTGCGCTACATTTTTATAGAAGTCATGAACGAAATTTGACATCTATTCTTATTTATTTCGGTATCATGCGGATATTGTGTGACATATAGTGAAAACGTTCAAGTTCAAGAAACAGTAGCGGCTACGGGCAGATCACTGGGCGAGAAATAAAGGTATGCACTTTTCCCCCAGCCTAAAATGAGAAGTCGAATTGTCAGTGATGCCATGTGTATCAACACTTTCAGTCAGATTCTACCCTGCCATGCCAATTTTAGCATTTATCATGCGAATGGAAGGAACTTAACCACATTTGGTACCACGCATGTTGACGCCCGCGACAAATGTCACTCTTTAGCTTGGCAAGGCGTGCAATATTTTCACGTCGGTACTGAATGGGTACTTTTGAGCAGGGGCGCAATTGCGTGCGCGCTACGGTGTCATGTTGATGGTGATTTCAGTACGTGACTGTCTCAGCGCACAAGGACTTAGATATCTATGACTACTTCGGGTTTGTGCCAGTGACATTTGCGATATACGAGGTTTGTTAGAAAAGTATCCGACCTTTGGCTGAAGAAAAAAAAGTGGTATAAGTGGAGCGTTGGAAACTTAATCACCCTCAAAGTAGTCTCCTTGGGAAGCCACACACTTCTCCCAGCGGTGCTGCCATTGTTAGAAGCATTCCCAGAAGGCCTCTTTCGGAATGGAGTTTAGCGCAGCTGTCGTTGCGGCCCCCGATAACACCTGTAAAGGAGTCATACGAGGAGTAGACGTCGACATCAGCTGTACCCAACTCCAAGCGATGATTGTCAACCAGCGAAATCCCAAGGCCGTAGAAGCCAAGAGGATCAAGAACACTACCACAGTGGTCGTGCTTTTCGACGGCATGAAGGTGCCCAACTACGTCATGTGCGGTGTCAGTTTACTGCGCTGCACGCTCTACAAGCGGCAAACCGACGTGTGTTACGCGTGTGGAGGCCTGGGCCACAGGGCCGACGTTTGCCCCAACCCAGACAAGAAGATGTGCAGAGGCTGTGGACTCGCCTCCCCACCTGACGATCACCAGTGCTCGCCCACGTGTTCTCTTTGCGGAGGACCTCATCCAACGGCGGACAGAACGTGCAAACAACGCTTTCAAGTCCCCTACGTTGTGCGAAGGAGAAGACGGCGCCGAAAGCGTGCCAACAAAAATCAGCAACAGCCGGCCCAGGGGTGCCGGTCACGTGATTCCAGCGTGGGAAGTTCTCCCAAGCGGGGGCGGTCGGTCACGCCAGCTTACCACCGGCGCAGCCTCTCCAGGGGGCGCTCTCGTTCCAGGGGGCGCTCTCGTTCCAGGGGGCGCTCTCGCTCCAGAGGGCGCTCTCGCTCGCGGGTGCGGATCCAGGAAGCGCCTACCTGGGCGGATCGAGCAAAGCCGAAGACAGCGGCGCCGCCAACAAAGGTAACGCAGGTAGCATTGCCAGAGCACAGGGAAGACCCCAGGGTAGCTAGGTTGATAGAAGAGAATGCTCGCCTAAAGACAGAGCTTCAACAGATGAGGGCTGACCTTGAGTCGCTTCGCAAATCTTACTCATCCCAGGGCGACAGCCAGCAGATGCCCCCACCAGCGGAAGCACAGGCGCGCTCAGGTAAACGCAGGGCCACGCCCTCGCAAGGGGAGTGGGACTCTATGGAGACCGAGTCCAACAGCACAGCTCTGGAAAGCATGCAGCAATCGATAAAACAACTCGCTGACAGCATGGCTACTCTACTACAAAGGGTGTCGTCTCTTGAAAGCACGCAGGCCGCGCTAGCTACGACCCGGTCGTCTTCGCAAGGTCCGAACAGGGCGCCGTCACCTGCAGGCGCATTAGCAGTACACCCGGCGCGGGAGAGGCAAATTCAGAGCAATAATCATGGCGGGCAACACTAATGAGCTTGTCGTTTGGCAGTGGAACTGTGCCAGTTTCAAAAGGCGCAGGGCTCCGCTGCAGCAGTTCGTCGCTTCTCAGGCGGTCAAACCGCACGTAATTATCTTACAAGAAACTCTCGGTGAAGCGCTAACCTTCCCGGGCTATCGAGTTGTCTCGGTGCGCGAGGAGGGAAAGCGGGGTTTGGCAACCTTGGTCGCAAGAAAATGCTCCTTTCAGGAACACAAACTACAGCTGGGCAAAAACAGGGCGGAGGTAATTCTGGTAGAACTCATCCCGAACAGCTGGCTCAGAAACAGCGTATTTATTCTGAATGTCTACAGCTCGCCGTCGGACATCCGGCAAGCGTTCGCTTCGATCATGACAAAAGCGGTGACTCTGGCTAAGGGGGCCCCCATCGTGGTAGCGGGAGACTTTAACGCTCCGCACGACGCTTGGGGCTACCTTAGGCGAACACCCAAGGGCAATAATCTCCTACAGGCGGTATCGGACTGCTCATTGGAACTGATTACGGATCCGCGGTTCCCGACAAGAACGGGCACGTCGGTAGCCCGAGACTCGACTCCGGACTTGGCGTTCGTCAAGAACGTTCGTACAGCAGGGTGGCAAAATCTGCAAGAGAATCTAGGCAGCGACCACTTCGTGGTGGCTATTACCCTAGGTGTCAATGCGGCTCCCCTCAGGGAATTTAAGGTAACGGACTGGGATGCCTTTCGAAAATTGCGAAGGGAGGACCAAGCTGAATACGGCAGCTTAGAGAGCCTTCTTGCAAGGCTCAAGGAGGATGTTAATGCTGCAACCAAGGTTGTCAAAACGGACCTGAAAGTTGATCGGATGGATTCTCACCTCGCGCACCTCTTAGAGGCGAAAAATTCCATCCTAGCCCGGTGGCGGACGCAGAGGCTCAATCGCAGACTCCGAAAGAAAATTGCGGAACTCAATCGCGAGATCGAAGCTTATTCTATTGAACTATCCAAACAGCAGTGGGACGAAGTATGTTCTTCGGTTGATGGACAGATGAGAGTGGGGGGCAAATGGAACCTCCTTAAACAACTACTTGATCAGTCGCAATCCAAAGGTAACCAGAGATTCGCTATTGACAGAATTGTACATAGTGAAAAGGCGAAAGGTGTGTCTGAAACAGCCCTTCTGCAAGGGTTAGCGGATACCTATCTTCCGCTGGGTCCTTCCGGTGACGCGGACTATCCTCGTTACCGGGGGGGAACGGTGGCGGAGCTGGACGCACCTTTCACTGAACCAGAAATTTGGGAGGTTCTCCAGGAGCTCAACGGACGCTCTGCACCGGGCCCGGATGGAATCTCAAATAGGCTCCTACGTAACTTGGATAGTAAATCCATCCAGAAGCTAACCGAGGAAGTCAACAAAATCTGGGAGACGGGGCTTGTCCCCGAAACCTGGAAGACTGCCTCCGTGGTGCTTATTCCAAAGCCAGGGAAACCTTTAGCACCGGAGAACATGCGGCCGATCTCGCTTACGTCCTGCGTAGGAAAGGTGGCTGAACATGCGATCCACAATAGGGTGTCCCGGTACATCGAAATTCAAGAGCTATTTCCGCAAAACATGGTGGGATTTAGGCCTGCCCTATCTGCACAGGACGTCATGCTCCTCATTAAGAGACAAATTATTGACAACTACACCAGAGATACTAGAGGCATACTAGCTCTAGACCTGGCCAAAGCTTTTGACAGCATCTCTCACAAGTTTGTGCTTGAGGCAGTCTCGGATATGTGTCTGGGACAACGTTTCCACGCATACGTTAGCTCCTTTCTCAGGGAACGCAGGGCTTCCATTAAGATCGGCCAACTAAAATCCGCGGAATTTACCTTGGGAGCGAGAGGCACTCCACAGGGGGCCGTCATCTCTCCTCTGCTCTTCAATATTGCCATGAAGGGCCTCTCCGAGCGACTCGCCACGGTTCGCGGGATTAACCATGCTCTCTACGCGGACGATATCACTGTGTGGTGCATGGGAGGGTCCGATGCCGAGGTAGAGCAGGCACTTCAACAGGCACTCAACGTCACGGAGGACTTTCTAGTCGGTTCGGGATTGAGCCTGTCGCCTGCCAAGTCCGAGTTGTTACTTTACCGACCCACTCGACAAGGGATGAGGAACCTCACTCCTCTAGAGCAGATTCCAATATCTCTATACACACGTGACGGGCAGAGAATCCCCAGGGTAGACTGCATCAGGGTGCTCGGACTGTTGCTGGAGTCGAAGGGGCGCAACTCGCAGATTATAGCTCGCATCACTTCCAAGACGGAGAACATGCTTAGGCTCATACTCAGGGTCTCGAACCGCAGGGGCGGGCTGAGCGAGAGCAATCTCCTTCGGCTCTACCATGCGTTTCTCATGAGCCACATTAATTACGTCGCTTCGGCGCTGCACTGGTCCAAAAGGGAAGAGGCAAAAATCGACGCACTAATGCGCACGAGTATAAAGCGAGTTCTAGGGTTGCCTCTCAGCACGAGCACCGAAAAGCTCATACAACTGGGCATGCATAACTCCCTCTCGGAGGTGATCGAGGCGCAGAAAATGGCTCAGGTAGTGCGCCTGTCGTCCTCGCAGGCCGGTAGACGTATCCTGGAGTCCATTGGCTGCGGTCTTACACAGATTCGCGAACGTAAAGTGACTCTACCGTCTTCTATCAGAGGTACATTTGCCGTAGCTCCACTTCCCAGGAATGTCCACCCGCAGTACAATGTAGGACGCCGCATAGCTCGGGCCCGTTCCTTATTGAAGTCAGTTGCAGACAGCCCGGACCTCGCTACGTTTGTCGATGCAGCACAGTACGGGCGTTCTGATCGCTTTGCAGTGGTCTCAGTCGACCATAGTGGCAAGCTACTATGTGCTGCGTCGGTTAGAAACGTTTCGGCAACGATTGCTGAGCAAATTGCCATTGCTGTAGCAATGAAGGACGTATCGCGTCCAAATGTCTTCACGGACTCGCGGTCCGCTGCCAGAGCTTTCGCCTCGGGCTCGATCTCGCGGGAGGCAGCAGCTATCCTCGGCAGCGAGGGGGCTGCCGGGTTTCACACCATAACATGGTTCCCGGCCCACATGGGGGCCAACGTACACCCCGATGTCCCCAACGCCAATGAGTTTGCCCATGACCGTGCGCGAGGTTTCACTCACCGCGGCGGTCCCGGCGAATTCGCGGGCGGGGATGCCGGCAGGTACAGGGACCCGCTCCTCACTTTTCACGAGATCGTGACTCATTATCATCTCTCTCGGAGGGTCTTTCCACTTCCTCACCCTAAACTCACTCGTCCGCAGTCTTCGGCCTTCAGGATGCTCCAAACGGGGTCTTTCCCTTCGCGAGGCAGGTTTAGTAACTTCTCGCCCAATGTTGAACCGCATTGTCCGAACTGCGGAGAGGCTTACTGCTCACTAGCTCACATGCTCTGGCAATGTCCTGCGTTACGTGACACAGAGTTCAGCAAAGAAGAGGACTGGGAGGAAGCCCTGAGAAGCGGCGACCTTTCGGTTCAACTTCGGGCTGTCCAGAGAGCCTGCGAGAGGGCGGAGGGCCACGGTCTTCCTGTCCCTGCGTGGGAGCGGCCCGCAACTGCTACAGGATCCCCCTAAAAGGGGACGTCCAACTGCAGTTTCTCAGGACAAAAATAAAGTTCTGTGCCTGCCTGTCGTTGCAGCCGTAATCTCCTCTTTAGTCTGAAATCGCGCCCCTTTCAATGGATTCTTGATTTTGGGAAACAGCCAGAAGTCACATGGGGCCATATCAGGAGAGTAAGGAGGCTGTTGAACTACAGGAGTCAGGTTTTTCGCAAAAAAAGTATGAATCATGTGCGAGGAATGTGCAGTAGGATTGTCGTGATGAATGCGCCAATATCCTGTTGACCGCAACAAAAAGCCGATGAGAGCACTGCGCACTACCTCACTCAAACACTGCGTCTCAACGACTGACGCTATGGGCAGGCGGAAAAAAACATTCGCGCATGCGCACGAAGGTTCAAGGTCGGCTGATGCAAGCGCGCAAGTTTCATATCCATCAAGTGTTCGAACAAAAAAAAATAAATAAGGTCGGATACTTTTCCAACAGATCGCGTACATCATGAAAGGAAAATACTTCACAACAATGCCGCTCTTGTCGATATGGATAACCAACGGAGTAGTGCATCCCGGCTCCACTGTGCGTCTCGAAGACATCTCTATTCTAGCTTGCGACCCGTCTAAGTGCAAGGCTCCCCGAACATCCTGGCGAGGGTGTTATGTTACGCAATCATTGAATTTACCGAGATATCGCTCGGCAAAGACGGGCGTGGTCGCCTTTGCCCTCTCGCCACCCGTAATCGTAATCCCTTCACTCGCCCCGCATTCGCTACCTCAAGCCGCATGGATGGCGACGATGTCGGTTCCACGTCACATAGACTCTGCCCTGGAAATTCTTTCTCCTGCTCCTCTTTTCGCTACTCACGGGCCTCTCTGAAGTGGGAAGAAGGGAAAACTCCTGCTGCACACAACCACGCTCCTAGCATTTCAACACGAAAAGCCATAGTGGAGGGCTTCCGAAATTAAGGCACCACAGCTGGCCTAAACTTGCGGAGACCTCCACCACGGCTTTTCTCTGCTATTCTGTCTTTTTCGCTCCCTTTCCCCTACCCACACGACGCTTAGCCGTGCTCCCTATATGGACTGCAGGAATAAGCATCCTTTCCTGAATTAACTAAACCACAATCATCTTCAACATCGTTTCTATGCTCGCTTCTTAGTTCTTTTCTCTTCATAATTACAGAGAAATATGATAATAACAGTGCCGCATTTTTCAAGTTATGAGACATATGATGCTTTGGAAATATTGTTAAGAGGATGGAGTTCTTAGCTGGTACAGAGATACAAGTACATAAGTAGCAGGGAACCGTTATATTACCGAAAACCTAGCCTTGGCGCCATCAGCCCAACACTTGAAACTTCTTCGGTTTTCCTCGTCCTTCCCCTTTCAGCTTCACCGCGACAATACTTAGTGCCAACATAGCGGTCTAAGCGTTGCCAGCCCAAGCAAAAAAAAAAAAAAAAGAATATTCGCCCTGTATTGAGGCTCTTCCTAAATTTCTTTTTTTTCAGAAAATGGTTTGACTTTCTAAACAACTCCCGCGAGTAGTAACAGGTACAGCCGAACATACTCTTTATTCATTGCAGAATTTTTGCACATGTGAGGAAACAACTTAAGAATAAAAAGCAAAATTTATCGCTGTCCATCCGTAGACATGTGTGTCCAATTGCGGTCGCTGTTCTTTATGACGTAGCGGTCCTTGAGAGCCAATGAAAAATTCGGTTACACCAGAAGGGCGAAGCAATGAGTGCGATAGCAATGCATGATATCATATACAAAGTAAGATTAGGAGCTTAAGGGGCAAGCTCTATTGTAGTAGACGTGGCTTATTTAGTGAGCATGCAAGTGCGTAAAGAACCGAATGACGGTCGAGCGGCCTAGACAGCGGCACAGTAGAGCCCGGGAGCTAAGTCATGTGTTGGTTTCACTTGGCACGCGCTTCACCACCGCGCGACCACGCTAAGCAGCGTAAACTTTGTGCGCTTCCGTAACGCAGGCTGCACATTTGCGACGCTTGCAAACTTGGAGTGCCCCATACCCCATACCACTAAACGCTTAATACATAAACCAATTCTTCTCTTCATATACACTGTGCGGCAAACCAGGAGATTTTCCGACATCCTCCCCACGTGCCCCACCTTGCCCCACACCCCACCACCGGCTGGGGAGATGGCTTACTGGGAGACCACCATGACCAGAACTTCTGCTCTCGATCAGCGCAAGGTCATCTCCTGTGCGATGAAGGGGATTGCGCTTCAACATCTTTCCTTCACTTAGTAAGGGTGTCTCCTCACAGTGAGGGAGAACCCACGTGTCATGTAGGGGACTCCGCCCCCGCATTCACGCACTGGCACTTTTTATCACCACGCCATCGACAAACTTGGCCGAGCACAGCGGCATCAAGCAAGCGCATTCGTTCCGGCACTCGCAGGCGCGTTGGCGTGTGCGCTATGTGGCCAGGGCATAGCCGGTGTTGCGAGGCATATTTAACAAAACATGTGATCAAGACGCTGCTACGCCGTAGAAACTAGTGGTAGAAACATTGCCGCCGATTTGTGCGATGTAGTCGGCTAGCCCGCGAGAGCACCGCGCCCTCTCCGGCGGATCTTCGTGTAAGCCCGGGCCTCTTCGGCGGAAGACAGCTCAAGAATTACAGCATGTGTTGTAACAAGACCCGTGCATTTACCAACATCAGGTCTACCGCGACGTCCGATGCGAACAACCCACTACTTGTAAACACGGCCTCCTCGGCAGAAGCCAGCTCAAGGTTCTGGCATATTGCTAGCTACATGGGCAGCCCATAGGTATTGCTCCGCTCGGGTTGGGAACTTTGCGCGATCTTGCGATGGAAGCCCAAACGAGCCTCTCTTAAAATGCATGCTGTTTGCATTGTAGGCAATGCTGCTCCATCGCGTAGTTCTCTGAGGCGCTCGCCCGGCGCCCGCTTGGCAAGAGAGCGGCGTCAGGTTCGAATTATGGCTTGGGCGCGTAGTAAGAGTTTATTTAAGGTTGCTTTCCTTAAAGATTTCAGTCTATATATGCATCAAGATATATTGGAAACGGCGGCGAAGGCGATAACCCCGTGCCTAGAATACCCATGCCATCTCCTGCCCTTCGATTCGCCAGATGCCTCTTATGCACTCAACAGCTTGGCGAAGACACGTTCCAATTTCGCATTATGCCGATTCCTATGACAAATGGATCGACTGCATTCTGTAATGTGTGTGTTTCATGACAGGGCAGACGGTAACATCACGCCCAGTTTTGTTCATTATGCCTAAACAAATCCGACACCATTGCAAATTCTATGGTGCAGACATTCAAGAGCAAGGCGCGTTAAAGTTCCGGTACCATAGTGTCCTGACGAAGCATGAAGTTGCCGTTAATTCCTGTTTATATTGCCAACTGAAGATTTTAAGCTTGAAGTCATTAGAGTGCGTGCAGAACGCTCTCTTTTCCTTAAGCGAAATACAAAAGGAGCGGATTGCGCTCTCAAAGCGTGTGAACCTTTATCCTGAAAAAATAGCTCTGGCTGGTTGTAAATTATACTTATGCACTTTCGATAATTGATTGACAAATACTTACTTTCCACCCATCAGGACTTTGCGGTGGATGTTTTCGAGGTGCTGTGCTCGCAGTTGTGACTGACAGGACGCAAGTACTCAATATCAAGAATATCAGTCCGTACATCATGGTCGATAGTGGCACGACTCGGAGCTTCAAGTATTGCACTAGGCCCCTTCGCTTTATAAGGCATGCAGATATTGGTGACAAACGCGATGAACCACCATTTGTAATTCATTAGATGGAGTTTCTCAACGTAACCGTACATACTTGTGTTTAATGCGTTCTCTGAATTTTGTTACATTCGCTTCGAGAAATGATTATAAAGTATAATGTTAAGATGCATGGTAGTGGAGCAGAGGCTCGTAAGACAGGCGAGCTTGTAGGAGAGCGGAGGGGAATGCAAACAGCTTTGAGAGTGAGCTTGCGGGCAGCGATTTCGTTTAGATAAAGAAGTATTTTTTGCATATTGTGTGCGTCTTTGATTGTTTCGTGACAATAGATAGCCCTTGGTCTTCTTTTCGTGGACATTTATATCACTTAAGCATGACCCCATGCGAGAAGTTTTATGCGGCGCTGGTCGTTATGAAATAGTCGCCAGTGATATGCTGCGCTCTGCTAAAGGCTTTTGCATGTGTCCTTACCACTTGTTTGACGTCAATTTCCTCCCGCTCCGGGAAACATGCAGATTGATAGCGCAGAGCTTTGTTCATCGCACTTTTACTCTTCCAGCCTTTCACAACGACTCAGTGGATGGCTTTGTATAGGACAAATCGGTACATGGCGCTTGGTTTTCGTAGGTAAAGTAAGGGCTATCATTTGTGAATGACGAAGATGATTTGTGAGAAGGCAAACACCACGGAGCAATTAAACAGGCGCTATTATGAGGATGGTCGCAGTATTGATTATGTGGCAGTGTCTGCCAAGTGGCAATTACGGCATCACGTTTGCGGGCCCTATAAATGAATAATTAAAATGATTTTAGTATGGCAGAAGCAAGAAACCGGACGAGGCTACAAAATACTTATAAAAAAATAGAGCATCATATATTGTGCCAGGACTTAGGAGAAGCGTTAAAGACACTCTAAACTGTACAGTTTTCTACCACTTACTGTAGAAACGGGTCAAGGGGAGACTGACGGATACCGTAGAAGGGAATGACGTTGAGACATTAGACACCAGATACACAGAATGAAAGCTTCCGTGGTTCACGGATGACACTATTAATCTGAGCTCCTGACAAGCCAGTTTTTCTTTTTAAATATCGCAAGTTGCACAAAGGCCAAGTAAATGCGCGGACGTCCGAACATTTGTGTTGCTCTTTCAAATTTAGGAACTATACTCAAAAACACAACGAAACCACTCTGAAAAATATACAATGTTAAAGGTAACACAACTGTATTACTTAAAACTTTTGCAATGGGTTAAACCAAACAGGCCCCAATACCTTCACAACATACCTGAAAATGCTAATTATCACATGCGTCAGCTACGCAGAAAAATTTCAGCATTGAGGAAAAATTATGCGAAGCAACACATTTAATTTCAAATACCTACCATGCTAAATCATTTACATGGTCTCGTAGATTTCCGTTATATGCCTTTTAACACCATTATCAAATCTATCCTAATGCACCATGATATTGAGTACGCTTTCTAAAGTTTCCTCGTCTGATTTATGACATGGCTCATCAATTTGCACTATGTGACAAAGTTATTTTATAATGTCTGATTTGTTATTATGCAATAATTATGTTCTCCTGAAGTAACTCTGGATTTTGTGATTTTCTTTTATGTTTATTTCACATTGTGTAACAAGACTACGCTAATTTTTATTGTGTTTTTCTGTAATATCTGTGAATATATCTCTTTGATATTAGGATGCCCAGCAGCCTGCGTGCCAAATTGTATATAGGAGCAGAGGCCTCTTGTTAGTCTGTCTAGCCTTTAGCCTCTGCTCCCGCTCCTGTAGGAATTTTTAGGACAAATAAACTTGAATTCAAAATCAATTCAATTCCCTGAAGCGCACTTCCAGCTTTATCATGAGCATTGCGGATCGACCGTATCGAGCCCTGACGTACGCTCTACAGCGTCAACTAGGATATACCAATTTTCTCTGCAGTACATGTATAGTTGATGTCTGAAGAAAAGGTCATTCGTGCTGCGACACTACCCTACAATGGCATCAATGGCATGCGTCTTCTCAAAAGTGGAACGCCGATGAGGCAACCTACATTCTGGTGGTCCCGCTACTTACGCCTTTAATGTAAATTATTTAGTGGAAACGGAGACTTGACCATGAAATAACAAACCTGCTGCTTCACTAGCGCATTAGAATGTTAAAATACGCTGCGAAAATGCTCTACCAGATAGCATCATGCATAAAAATGTCGCAGTATTTTTTTTTTACGAGGCATAGTTCTTGCCGATAGATATATTTCTTTTTGAACAGATCGAAAACACTTCACCCAGAAGACTCATTTGAACACGCTGTATGTCAACTACAGCTGGTAGAGAGGTAATCACACGATCAACATTTTTTGTTCCTTCACGAACACATTCTTCCAATAAT
>CM023490.1:29022213-29054304 GCA_013339685.2 Hyalomma asiaticum | reverse complement strand
CAGGTTCAGTCGTCTTCCGTATACACCAATATCTGTTAAAGTATTCTTCATTTTCCGGAAAAGTACTCTTCTTACCATATTTCTGAATTGAGTCGTTGTTTTTTCAGTAATGCACGCTGTCTTACAATATTTTGGTCCAAAATAATTTTTCATGTCATAATCGGGGAAAGAACACATTATTACCGTGGAAAATCAAAGGGGCAAGAGAAATAACATTCGGCAAAATGTCATCACTTGACAGAGGCGAGAGGCGGCCGCTTTTTATATTGCTTGTCCAGCACTTCACGTCATCTCGATGGAGTTATTTACTCCATCGAGATGACGTGAAGTGCTGGACATTTACGCTCAAACACAAATTTCCAAACAATTCCGTCATAACATTACATTTGGCTGATGCTCAAGAAGAACGAATGCTGAAGACCGGGAAGATGTTGGTGTAGTGGTCACGCAATTTCTATATACAATGACCAGAAACATCATCCGTGCCATGTATAACAAGCTGACAAACAGAAAAATTAGGGCATTTAGAATGGGCGATTGACTGGAGTGACATGCAACATGTTGTACAAAAACATTTAAATTTACAACAGCGACAAGGCAGAAGAACAGATGCTGCCGGTTTTTAAGAAACACTGTCTTGTGATATATCGTGCTGTGACATAAATGTGCAGTTATCCTTAGCTTGATCCCGCTGTGCACGCACGTGGACACAATGATGGCTTGCAGACGGCGCAGCAGGCTACACAAACAGAAAAAGAGCTCCCATTGGCCTGCACACTATTCCGCACGGCACGCTGCTCTACCACAGCACATAAAATCTGATTGATAAGCGCCATGCATACATATATGTCAACACCTCAAACAGAGAACATAAGAATACGGAGTCAAACTGCCGCGATTTAGTGGCGCAGTCATTTCGTGTACGTCACGTGTGATACAAATGATATGTCGTCGAAGCTACGACCTCCTTTTCAAAAAAAAAAAAAAAAATGGTGAATTCAAGATTGTGTTAGGTCGTTCGTTGTAAGATATTTCCCCATTCTCTCGGAGGGATGCCTGTCACAGCTAAATGCAGAACCACATAGATCGTTAAACATGGTGCGGGTGGGGTTAAAGATAAATAAATTTAGGGAACAACTGCATAAACACAATTACGCAGCAAGACAAATCGACGTAGGTTAGTAACAACCATCGCATCTCTCTTAGTCGCGTGTGTTCTTTCGAGGAACTTGAAAACAGGGAGAATGTGGCAGTCGATGCTCCTTCAAGAGCGAAGTTCTCTAAAGGGCTAGTGAAAAGAATATGGAGATGCCTGGATGCATTTTTAGCTTCTTCAATATGCATTCGAGGAGCCGATACCAGAATATTTCTGCGATGTATTCACTGCACGTTTAATAACGCCCGTTTTAAACCCAGCGTTCTTGCGCTCCCGAAACGACTATGCGACACTACCGGCCGGCATGGTACTATTCCGTGACGTTGCAGTACGATATTTTCAAGTGCAAACTTATAGTAAACTCGCGTTTGCTCTGAAACATTCCGATTTACTTAAAAGCTAGAAAGAAAGAAAATACTTAGAAACCGCGCAGTGCCGCCATTCGGAAGCAAAGCTGCATCACGGTTTGTTTTCCCGTGGCCTCCGAGGGCGCGCCAATCTCGAAGGTCTAGTGGCTATTAACATGACGTCAACTGCAGAGTTGAGGGGAACACACTCAGTGAAACCGAAGCCGCGTTTTTTATCGCTCAAAATCAACAGACACGGTGCAACGGGACAATCCATGCTGTTGATTAGAGGGTCAAGATCCCGAATACGCACTTATTACAGAATGTTGAGAAAACGTTTCCCGACCCCTTTAAGCCGGCCGTTCGGTGCTGCGTGCCAGCAGAAAATTATCTTTACCATGAAATATGCGCGCCCGCGCTTGCATGAAATGCGCGGCATTTGTACGCGCACTTATGTCTTCTCTTGTGTTCATGCCCTCAGCCATCTTCTACATGAATGCAAACCCGTTTCATAGCATAGCATAGATTGATGTAGCATAGTCAGGGCATGGGAAACGGAAGTGTTATGACGAGGAGGGCAAAGGGTAAAGCATAGCTGAACCTCGTACATGAAGGGGGTGGGAAAAGGAAGTTATGGTAATGAGGATCGGAGATGGTGAGGCATCACGTATTATGTACAGAAGAGAACAACAATGGGTGGGAAAGGGAGGTGAAGGTGTGGAGGAATTAGGCATAGGGTAAGGAGGAGAGGGAGGAGGAGGAAGACGTTACAGCCAGACTTTGCGCGCCAGACCACTTAGAACAGAGACACATGACCCTCACCACGTAACATAACGTCACAGCTTGTAACGTGACATTTTCCCCTTAAAACCACATAAAAACTAGTCACGTGCGTCACCGCGGTGCCCTTGTGGCTATGGCACTCGGCTGCTGATTCGGGGGTCGCGGGATCGAATCACGGCCGCGGCGGCTGCATTTCACTGCAGGCGTAATGTCGAGGCGTGGGCTGTGCAATGTCAGTGTACGTTAAAGAAGCCCAGGTGGTCAAAATTTCCGAAGACCTCCACTAGGCCGTTTCTAATAATGGTATTGTTTTAGGACGTAAGAAGGTGTTTTGGAGCCTAGTATGTGTGCATCTATAATGAATTACAGTGCGTACTACGGACACGGACGAACAAAATCAGACTAACTCAGAAGCGCTTGTGATTGATGATTGATTTGTGGGGTTTAACGTCCCAAAACCAGCTCTGATTAGGAGAGACGCCGTAGTGGAGGTCTCCGGAAATTTCGACCACCTGGGGTTCTTTAACGGGCACTGACATCGCACAGCAGAAGGGCCTGAACATTTCGCCGCCGTCGAAATGCAGCCGCCGAGGCCAGGATTCGATCCCGCGACCCTCGGATCAGCAGCTGAGTACCATATCCACTAGACCACTGTGGCGGGGCTATTGTAAAGGAAGTAAGTCCTCTACCTGACGCATATGAATGTAAAGTACTACGTAAACGTTGATTAAAACAAACAAGACGTCCTTGGTAACTGATAATTACGAAATCAATAATACGACACGGCACACAACTCGCATTCTTTGTGCGCAAATACAGAAACAGTCCGCACATAATCAGTAATGTTTGCTGCTGTTTCACGCGTCAGAACCACGAGTATTATGACGCCGCCGTGGGGGTTTCGTAATTTCAGTCACCTCTTATCATGCACTGACATCATACTATGCACAGACCCCACATTTAGGCAGGCATGTAAGATATCCTTAAAGGCACGTAATTATGACTGGCCACTTAGCCGCAGATAATTAGAATAATTTTGGGGGTACTAGTTCCAAAACAACGACATGGTTATGCAAGACGCGGTAGTGGACGGCTACGGAAATTTCCACCGCCTGCAATTGCTTAACATTCATTAATGTCGCGGAGAGTACATGCCTCATCATTTCGCCTCCATCGATCGAAATTCAGTGGCCATGGCTGGGATTCGATCCCGCGAACTTCGGATCAGCAGCCGAGCGCCATAGCCGCTAGACCATCGCGGCGAGACTTAGCCGCACCTAGAAAGCCGAAACTAAAATGAACACTATGTGACTGAATCGTCTGAACTAACGAGCTGGACGATCTCTATATGATTGGCTAACCGACTGCAGTGGTGGTTATTCCGTGGCGAATCACTACAGTGAAATTCTGGAGAGCCTCGAAGCACATGGCGAGCGTCGAGTCAGCCCCCCTCTTCTCTCTCTCCCTCTGACACACACACACACACACAGAAAGATAATGCTTCCGATGGGAGCGAGGTGGGCATCTGAGTAGCGAGTCAGACCATTTGGGTCGTGGAACCGCTCCGTGGGTGCCCGATTTAATGATTGAGCGGCTCACTGAGTTCAAAAGGACATGTTACGCTAGTTGGTTCATTGCTTGAGGCAATAGGTGAGGCGGAAAATAGACGGGACAAAGACAAGACACACATGGTGACCATGTGTGCCGTGCCTTGTCTTTCCGCTGTCGATTTAGCACCACATATTTTTCCTCATGTCCCTAAATTTGTGGACTGTTATTTCAAGGAAGAAGTTGACGAATTAAATAAAGTCGACATATTTGGTTCAGTGAGCCACAGGGCTACTCGGTGAGTAGGCGATTCATTGCGTGAGTAGCTCCATGGCTCCTTTGACTCTTAACTTCAGCAGCGATTGGGATCTTTCGGTAATAAGGCTGAAAGCAAGATGGTTGACGAGCGTTGATTTATTCCAGCTGAGTCGCGACGTCACAAGGCCGGGACGGTGATACGCACTTGCTCAGCCTCGACGCCAAGACTCGTGGAGTTACACACTGAGACGATTCAACAATTCAGGAGACTTCGTTCCTCTTGGGCAGAGCCGCCGTGCGTATCCTCTGACATTTGTGCGCGCTGTATGCAGTATGATCGAATGATCGCGCGTTTGCCACGCAGGTGCTGCGGTGCCGATAGGTTCATCACCTCTGTTTCTCCTCCGAGCAATAGCTGCTCTCTTTTACGGAATAACGATTCACTAGGCCTTTTTTTTTTTAAATGTCACCCTTCAGAGACCATTCATTCCTAAGCTACGCGTCTCTATTGTTCACCACGTACCTCGCACACGAGAGCACTGCGATTGCCATCGGGGCTGTGACCAAACCATGGATATCCCGTCCGACGACGGCGGCATTTTGCGGCACCACCTCTTCAACGTTGCAACAAGATCAGATAGGTGCAAATAGCGAAAATCTACGGCCAGCCCCAACAGGTGCTGTGGCTTGTCACGCAGAAATTCATAAGTTACTATCATAAATTACTATAGTAAGTACCACATCTTACTTAGAGAGAGCACACAGTCTGCTTTTGTTCTTGAATAAAAAAACTGTAAGCTTTAATTATGTTTTAACCCCACAAGCAAGTTTCAGGATAGTGCGAATACACCAGATCTTCGCACTGGTTATGGGAAGTATCATTTATGTCTCTAGTAAGGTTTTGCAGTCCTCCATGTGGCGTTGTAACCCAAAGGGAACACAGTCGCTTCCCTGCAAATGCATAAAATGTAATACTTGGTAGCCAGACAGGAAAAACTTCCTATGTTTTACAATGTGGGAGCTAACGTGAATTCACAATGTGGAGTGGGCTGCGAAGCAGTCAAATCCCCATCTAGTTGTACCGGTCGTTTCAAGAAAACATTCTAATGGTCCGGTTCGTATACTTGCCATGAGATGCAATCGCCGCTAAAGGCTCATAAAGGTTTGCTCTATTGTTTTCGGTAGGAATCAGAACCCCGAAATTAACGAATGCGCAAAGGAAAAGCAAACACGCCTAACGGGAGAAACTGACGCTTAATAATGTAGTCTGAAAACTGCTGTTTCATTAATGAGTAAATAAAGCCTGAATCATCTAGCTACACATCGACACAAATTGTACGAACAGTCCAAGTGCTTCGTTCCATCACTTTCATGTATTATATATATATATATATATATATATATATATATATATATATATTGGCTCCGACTGGGGCGCGCGCTGAGCCAAAAGCAACTTCTTCCTTTTCTTTCTTTGTGTCCATGCTGGCTCGCGCCCGCCGTGCATGTCCCAGTGGCATTATATATATATATATATATATATATATATATATATATATATATATATATATATATATGTGTGTGTGTGTGTTTTTAAAGACAAGAAATAACAAAAAGAACTCGTCCTAACAAAAATTTTCGTTGACGCACCCGCACTGGGCTACGAACTAGCGGCTTCTCCCTACCCAGGCATTTACAATGTCCCAGTCAGCTACAAAAGCGTCCTCCTGCTTCCAGCAAATGGCAGGTGATTTATACACATTATGCGAAGGAAGCATTACGCCTGCGTTGCAGAGTGTACTTAACGCCGCAGAGGCTTGTCTACTACGTGGCCGCGAAACAGCGCACGGTCCTCCTCTATTGAACAACGAATGGAGGCGAGCGTCAGAAGAGAGGCAAAATAGGTTGCTGGTGGTGCCGCGAAGCAGCGAGTCCGTGATGCAATGCTTACCGTATGAGCTGCGCCATGCTGCACGCCATGCGAGCAATCATTTAGCCACTTGGAACTTAATAGAACAACCTGCTGCACTCAGTATTTAAGAAACCACGAGCTCACGTGTTGCTGCTCCTTCCAAGGAGCATCACACCACCAGCTCCTCAAGTCTACTTTATAGACGAAGCCACCAGTGGAGAAAGTACTTGTTAAAAAAGGTTACCAACGTTACAGTGATTCGTAAAGCGAAATGCTAGCGCAGCTCTACGTTTATGAAAGGGAAAATTGGCATCCACCCGTTTGTTGCACAAGGCTACAAGGAGATCCATACGGATTTCACAGAAATGAAAAATTCCTAGTTGCTGAAAAGTTCGTCCTGGTCCGGGGTTCGAACACGGGACCAACGCCTGTCCGGGGCGCTAGCTCTGCCAACTGAGCTAACTAGGAGGCTAGTGGTTGACAGTGAGAGGGCGAATCCATCGACAACTCGAAGCACATGCGCGTGAATATATGGCAAATGAGTTCTACGGAAACCCGCAAGGTGGAGTAAAGTTTTATGTAAGGGAAAGCTCTACGGGTGTGTTATCATGTTGTGCCTTACTCAAACATGCATGTTTTCGTTCCCGCGCTTTTACTCCGGGGGCCACGTTGATGAATCAGTCCCACCGGACGTGTTTCTAATTTTTGACAAGCGACAAACAACCGGTTTCACCGTATATATTGCTGCGGCGTGGAATTGTGTTGTCCTGACCCGTGGAAGGCCTGCTCGAAAGCTGGCTCATCCATCCGTGGTACAATGTAAAACGGAGAACACGGCCAGCGATGCCGTAGACGAGTGCCTTGACCACGGCAACGGACCTACTGATTTTGAAAATGAATATTTATTTTACTCTTGCTCGAAACGCGAGTCGTTCGTTTGGCTATGCCTTTGCCCTTGTCATAACGCGAGTAGTTGTGTTGTCGGTGTTAATATACTTTGTAGTTTCATCTAGTCTACTACGATATACACCGTGAAGGTCCATAGCCTGCGACGCTGTGGTATTAGCTGATTCTAAAGAGGAATGTTACATGACCTTGAGGGACTGACTAGTGCACTACATGAAACTAATTTAAGCTAAGCAATGAAATATGCTATACCAAGAGTTCATATTTAAAAAAAATATTGATAACAGTTGTGGGCGCCATATTTTCTGTTTCTCGTTGGCATGTAAAACATGAATGTGTCGTAGTTAGCGTAGAGGACGCGTATCGCGGCGCCTGCAACTGCAATTGCGAAATCGGCAGTCTTGTGACGACGCATGCGGCAGGCCTCCTCAAGGACCCCCGCTCTAGTTCTGGGCTCAAAAAACTGCAATGTCCGAATAGGCACGAAATGCTGCATCATAACCAACCTCAGTATGTCACCATTGCGTATGCGGCAGTTACTGTTCCCGCTTGTCATAGGCATTCTGGTCTTTCACTCAGTGCTGTGAGCAATCATTCGTCATGGAGTTCAATAAGACCCGACCATTTCTCGCCTTCGTATTATGCGTCCTGTCAACACAAGGCCGACCTAGCAATGTAGCCCAACTGCTTGTGACGCATCATATCCAAACCAAACCACATTTGCGACCGTTCAGGCAGACTGCGATTGGATTACTTGAGCCGTTTCTAAAGGCACCCGTCCCGAATATGTTTAGCACGGTGGCTGAACATTACGTTCCACGCCAGTACTAAAGCCCTGCCTAAGTGCGTTGCCTGTGAAGTAGAGAATTTTCGATATAGACCATCACGGAGCGCGGTGCTTCCGACGATACAGCCAAATACTTGCCGAGCCCTCAGAGGCTTGAAGTGGTTACTGACAGTTCTCTCGAGATGTAAGTGCTGCGGTTCTTCGTTTTTCTTTCTCCTTTTCTCTTTCTTTGTTGAATTCTTTCTCTCTTTTTCCCCGACTTCCATTTTTTCTCTTTGTCTCCTCCATAGCAAGTTGCGTTACAGTCTTCCTTGCATGCAATCATAGAGCTCCCATAAATACGTGCTCAGCAAGTGACGCCCGCGGCGGCTGCATTTCGATGGAGGCGAAATGTTGAGGCCCGTGTGCTGTGCGATGTCAGTGCACGCTAAAGAACCCCAGGTGGTCGAAATTTCCGGAGACCTCCACTACGGCGTCTCTCATAACCACAGCTGGTTTTGGGACGTTAAACTCCACAAATTAATTAATTAATTAATTATTAATCTGCAAGTGATGGGTGCATAGTGTAGTAATTATGACTCCCTTCATCGGGCCAGGGATACCAGGGCTGGATTGTCGACTCGACTCACCAAGCAAGCTTTTTTTGCTTGATATATTTTTTGACGCTCGAAGCTGCGAACGATACCGACGGAAACGGCAGCTAGTACCACGGATCCGTGTAGTGTCCCAACGCAGAAAAAAACAGCACACTAGACCAGGATGCGACAGAGCAGAACCAAAATATGTATTCTGAAAGCCTAAAGGCGCGAACAGGCCAACACCATCTTCCTCCGAAGGCCGAAGGGCGCAGCTCATGTTTTTCAGCGTGTATTCCTCGACTGCATTGCTGCAGACTGTAGTGGCATAGCCTCCCTTCCCAGTAAACATCGTCCCGATGCTATAGTCTCGGCAGCAGAATATGTACACGCTGGTTGTATAGTCCATGTCATAGAGGTAAATAGGGCTTCATCCGGACCAAGTGCAGAATCTCCAACGCATGTCACTTGAAGTCTTGTGTAATGTGGATTGTCGGGGACAACTCCGAAATTAACATCGCTAAGACGCCGGAGAACTTTATATGTCCTGAAGTACCGCCTCAACGGCTTGTATGAGAGACTGCGATGGCGAATGAACGTCCGGACCCAAACTCTCTGTCCTGGTCCGCAGGACACTAGTGACCAAGATTATAGCGCCTCGGATCGTATTCCTGCTGCCGACGAATACGTATGGGCTCAAGCTACCGGGCTTCTTGAGCAGGGTGAGTATTGAGACAAACCTTTGTTTGGCTAAACATGCTAGCATCTTTAGCAAGTACGGTATTGCTGTGGTGCATGTTTTCCATTTTAGCTGCGGCCATCTTGACCTGTATGGCGTTACATTGTTTAAATGAGTGTTTAATGGATGACATAAGGTCAAGATAGGGGGCCCCTTTGTTGTTCATATTCCAGAGCGTTACTCATACACAAAATGGATGCACAATAACCCCGAGCCAGCCCCGCCACGGTGGTCTAGTGGTTATGGCACTCGGCTGCAGATCCGAAGGTCGCGGGATCGAATCCCGGCCGCGGCGGCTGCATTTCGATGGAGGCGAAATGTTGAGGCCCGTGTGCTGTGCGATGTCAGTGCACGTTAAAGAACCCCAGGTGGTCGAAATTTCCGGAGACCTCCACTACGGCGTCTCTCATAATCAGAACTGGTTTTGGGACGTTAAACCCCACAAATCAATCAATAACCCCGAGCCATAAAAGAAGAAGCTAGATCTAACACCTATTTATTTGATAAATCATGAAGGTTATACGCATAGAAAGAGGATGAAAACAAAAGCAAAGACCAGCAAACAGCCCACAAGCGCAGAAAGGACTGCTGCCATATGATTCAGCACAGTCGAAATTAGTTAAGCGGGCGATAGTGAAGCTTTGTCTGGGTCTGCGCTTGCGAAATCATGCCCACATGCTATGCAGGACAGTTTTAACAATCAAGTAAGGCGAGTGTTGGAAGCCGGATACCCACGCACGCTCGTTACGGTAGTCGCCGAGGTCCTCCTGCGGGAGACAAAAGCACCCCGTTCCGGCAAGACACCCGGGCCGGAATCCAGGAGCCGCCCGGTAGTGATGCCCTACATGCACCGCACTTCTCACAATCTGAAGAAGGTTGCGGGCAGGCACGATGTGCCGATGGTTTTTTCAGCCCCGCGCAAGCTGGCAAAGCTCTGCCCGAAAATATCTTCGGCTAAGAATACTCCTGGAGGGTGTAGCAAGAAGCACGAAATGCCTTATGGAGCCTGCGCGGTAGGCGTCGTCTATTAGATTCCACTTTCATGTGGCAGGTCTTTTGCCGGGCAAACCGGAAGGTGCGTGAACGTTCGTGCAAGGGAACACGAATTAACCATAATTAATAAAGAGAACGCGCATTTACCTGCGCATGTCCGGCATTGCATGTGCGTACCAAATTTCCGTGCGATCCGAGTTTTGGGCCGTAGTCATGATAGCACGGCACGGGAACTGTTGGAAGCCTTTTATATATCAACTAGAGGTGACGCGTGTGTTAGCCAGTCTTCGGTTTCCCTATTGCATGGTGAAAAGAGATCCTTGCGCGGGTTGTTGTGATTTGACAGTGACAACTGCGATTAGCGTTGTGACCATGTGATGTATGGCCTACATATTGACACGACGAAAAATAAAGTTAGTTGAAAGTTTGCGCTCGTCCGTGTCTCCTGAGTCCGTGCTTTTTGTGTGTGCGCTTCCATAGTTTATCTTCCAGGATAATTTCGTTTACTCGTCGTATAATATTACAGCGGTAGGTGTTATGCTTGTTTTTCTTTACCATGCAGAGCCGACAGAGAATTATCATCATTTGTCACTAGTGCTGACACCCGATATGCGGCCTTACGAGACACAGAAAGCTAGTATGTGTCCAGCAGTTCGTATCACAATATCAACATAGTGAACCAACAATTGCACTGAAGCCCAGGAAAACATAGGGGAATTTCTAGAAATTCTTAATATTGTGGGGAAAGTAGAAAGGAATTAAAGTGGACTAAAAGACAAACCTGCCTTCGGGGGGACTACTTCACCCACAATTACAATACAACAATTAAGAATTGCTCTAAATTCCCCTATGATTTCCTAGGCTTCCCTGCTTGATGGTTCACTAAGTTATTTCTAACAAATAAGCGAGCCCTTGACCCTTCGTTCCCTTTCGTTCTATCACAGTGTAGTATATCATAAGGGTGGAAAGTGAGGAGGATCAGGATCGCCATGTGAGGGTAAGGAGGAATGAAAGGAGGCGAAGAGACGGCACATCATCTCGTCGCCCAGCCCGGCAGCTCTTGAGCTCACGTCTCCCAGCAATCACCCATCACACCCGCGCTCGCTTAGCATAACCCAGCATAACTTAGCATAACAGCTAATGTAACCGTGTAAGATGATGTCACAGCTACTTACGTGGATTAGGTCACGATATGACGTCTTATACGCGACTTAGGTCACGTAAGAAGACGACACAACGAGACGTTTCCTGCCTATCGAAATGAACCTAGACGCTGACCCAAATGACGTCGCGTCATAGCTAGACAAATGAGATCTTCCCGTCAAAAGCGCGTAACAGCTGGCCGCGTCACAAATCACTTGACGTAGTCGAGCTTGTAGAATCCTAAAGAAGCCGCGAGCTCTACTGTTATTCCATCCAGCCTTAATAATTAGTGCAAGCTGCCCAAAATATTTTACTGTTTACTTACCGTTTGAGGGACCTTTTCCTTCAGCTAGTAGCATGCTGCTATTATCGTAACCTAGAATTTCGTACTCGGTGTTCATATCTTCGAGGTACGGTTTGAGGAAATCTGGAATCATAGAAGTTTACATGAGCTTAGCTGATACAAGATACATGACATTTTGTAAGCTGGCGTACAGTTCCATGAGTCTGCCTACGACATGCCATTTGTTTACAAATGGTGGAAATGCCAGGCAGCTCCTTAAAAGAGCAGTGATTTAGGATGCATGCTCTATGATGGTGTTGCAGGTTTGGTTTGGCCTTGAATGGTGGCGTTGGTTAACAGACCCACGATAATATCTAGAGCCCATAAATATCCAAAGTATTATTTGCGAAAGCAGGTAAGATGTAATCTGAAACTGCCAATTTTGCCCCTTAGATTATGAGGACTCGTGTTTCCTCCCAGGTCCGGCCATTTCCGCTCGCAAGATTATAACTGCGGCTAGTGACAGTTCCCCGCTTCGTGCATCCCCCATGTATGTATGTATGTATGTATGTATGTATGTATGTATGTATGTATGTATGTATGTATGTATGTATGTATGTATGTATGTATGTATGTATGTATGTATGTTGTTTTTTTATGGGGTTTTACGTCCCAAAACCAGTTCTGATTATGAGAGACGCCGTAGTGGAGGACTCCGGAAATTTCGACCACCTGGGGTTCTTTAACGTGCACTGACATATGTATGTATGTATGTATGTATGTATGTATGTATGTATGTATGTATGTATGTATGTATGAGATTCGTAGTCACTTTTTGCTTTTGGTTGGCAGAACTACACAAACTGCAAACAGTGGCATAGCTCGTTAATACATGCCCCTAATAAATAACTAAGGCGCCTAGGCACAATTTGTATGTTTCACAGCACTGAAAATGATGTTTGTCCTTAGTGCACTGATTGACTCCCGTTCATACATACCTATGAATTATTTTTTTTTGTTTCTCGCGAACGCGAAGTTTTTCAATTCTCACGCAACGCCTTTCTGAATATGAAAATCCAGACTAATAAGCTAGGATTTCTTGCATAGCAGTGATATATCTAATTGTTAAGGAGAAATAATTTATGGAAACGCTAAAAAAATCGGGCAGTTTTCCCTCGTAACAGAAGAATTCGGGTCGTTAATGAAAGACACGATCCTGCTGGTTATTATGCGTCGAGATGGCACTTTAGACGACGGATGCCATACGTTGGAAGGCCTACCGTGCACTAAATAACTACAAACACTGGGAGCTGAAAAACGCACATGTAAGGCAAAAGAGAGAACGATCACAGCACCGCTAGCATTGTTGTTGCGCCATTTTCGTAGTTGCTGCATAATTCTCCCTATATGTATTTCATTAAACACATACCAGCGTTCTGGACAGCACCTGTCTCCGCCGTAAAAAAGATCACACACTCAAGCAATATAGGGAATGCACAGTACCAAGCGCGTTGCCAGAAGCGCAATCCAAAATTTACTACGTGCTCTCTCAATCTTCTGTTTCAATCTTCCACTCCTGCTGCTTCTCCGTCCTTCTTTCTCTTCCACTGTCTTCCTTTAGTACTTCATCTACTACTGCGTCGTTGTAGTCTGCTTCCTATTCGCTGTAGACGCATTCGCCTTCCCTTTTATTGTCTTCTTTGTGTTCTACAATTCGCCGTCTTCGTCTTCCTGGTAGTCGTCGCCTCATTTCACTTCTTGATCATCGTCCTCTCCATGTCTTTTTCTTTTTTGTTTCAGTCGTCGTTATCAGAGTCCTCTTGTTTTCCTCTTCATTTTCCTTCTCGTCCGAGATCTCTGTTGAGTGACAAAGCGCAGCTGATGACTGCTTGCAGCGGGTTAAAACGTCCACGTCGGCCAAACCACCTCCCGCCCACCCATTCGCCAGGTTTGGCCGGTAGGCTGCTTGGGAGAAGACACATTTCAGTGTCGTGCTGTACCAATTTCTATCAAAGAGGGACGACCGAAATTTTTTTCTGCACATACTGCCCACCGAGGTCTTTGTTCTCTTCCCTTCTCCAGCTCTTCAGCACCTGTCGGCAATACCCCTAGAGCACATGTGCATTCAAAAATGGCGAAAACTGTTATGAAAAAAAAAAGGCATGTAAGTGTATACTAGCAATAACTAATCTTCCTGCATTACGCGCTCTCCGCTTTAGAAAACCAGGTGCATTTTGAATTGCAAGCTGCGACAATTTAATAATTGTTGTCGGGCTGCGTCTCTCCCTTAGCCAGTCAGGGTGGAAGGAACAACTATAAGTCATTTTTATTATCTCTGTAAGCCGTGAAACATTTCTCCGACTGTTGTGTAACTACCAAGGGGATTTCTACGACTACGCAGTCTTCCATAGCACGGCAGACCATACACAAGTATGCGGCTTTACAAACCATTTATATCACATGGGAGTGCTTCTCTTCGGTTTCCTCAAAAAATGGTGATGCGCTTTCACAAAAGCTTTCACTCTGGTACCACAAAGTGAGTCTGATTTTATGGGCCGGGCTTTAGCCTAGTCAACGTGAGTAACTGCAAGATCGCATGTAGGTATCAGTGTCACCGCCGTGGGCTCTTGCCTAGCCCCAAAAGTTTGGTTTCCAGTGGCGAAAATTCTTACTGCTCACTTGACACGTGCCCATTGTTACGTTTCAAAATAGCGACAATGGTGAACAAGGTCGCCCTAAAATGACCGCTACGTGTTGAAATAACATATGTGTATCTGCGCCTTTGGCCGAAATCGAGGACACTCAGAACACCGCCTATCCGAATGTATGCCTTGCCACGTGACGTGGCGCACCACGTCAGGTGGTACATCTCCACCAATTGTGAAGGAGCTATATTGGCGACGTCGAGTAGCAGCGATCTGGGTACGAGCCACATGGTGGCGTTATGGCTTTTATTCGTCCTCATCTTCGTCCTTACAGGCTGTACAGTTTGAGAATTGATGCAGTTATGCGAAATCCTGCCGAAAGAGCCGTCGCAGTTCGCGTATTAGCATAAGAAGGGAAGTGCTGTGTGGCGCAGAGCAAAAATGGTCGGATATGCCTTTTTTAATGCACACGACGATACGGAGCAACTTCTCACGCTTCTCGAGCGCTCAACATAGCATAGCTGTTATTCACTAATATTAAGCGAAACGCTGAATTCGTTGATGGCAGCGAAAGTTCCATCGCTTCAGCATTCCGCAAGGTTACTACTGCACAGACTCATAACCTGTCCTTATTGGTTGCATCGTTAAGAGGAACGGGTGTTATGTCGCGTCGGGTACACATACAACACGGCAGAAGCATGAATGCTTGCATCTGCTAGGACTCCCAAAGCTGCCAAGCTACCAAACAAAAATACTGACGAGACAACAGCGGCCCCTGTGACTGACCTATGATAGATGCCGGCAAATACAGTAATAAGCCTTTCGGTGCGTTATTCAACTCCCTTTACCGGTAATGCTTCCTGTAAAATACTAATGCGTGCGCTCACTAACTTCGCTCCCCAGTAATTCTGTTAAGTAAAAACGAATGCGTTGACTTAAGGGCGTGCAACCCTTCCAGGAAATGCTAGCTGTCCTTGGGCTGTCTGTCCCGGATGATTGATGCACCTGAACGCTTGTGCAATTTACTTCCACATAATGCTCCGTTTGGGCGTACATATCATATAAATGGAAGCTGCCCAAAAATACAAGGGTACCAGCAGTTAATGTGAGAAAATGAGTGAAAATGTCAGGCTCAGTTATACAGTTCTTAACTGTTGCGAATCAGTGAGCTCACCTAATGAAGTCTTACCTGTGTTACTGACCTCCAGATAATAATTCGGAGCAACACCCCTTACTGTCACATTGAGAAAGGCGGTTCTGAAATTAGCAGTGATTCCATGTTAGAAGCTACAACAATTTCTGGGGTTTTAGATCCTAAAGCCACGATCTGATTACGTGAGACGCCTCAGTGAAAGGCTCCGTAATTTCGTTCCTTAACGTGCACTGACATCGCACAGTACACGGACCTCAACATTTCGTCTCCATCTAAATGCAGCCTCCGCAGCCGGGATTCAAACCCGCGACCTTCGGATCTGCAACCGAGCACCACAACCACTAGACAACTGCCACGGGGGACACATATGAAGCTAAAACACGACAATAATATAAATGACCTGAAACGATGCTCTAGTAATATTCTACTTGCCAAGGATCGCAGGAGCGAGACCCGCTGATTCATGCATTTGATATTTTAGCATGTGTTGTGTTTTGCATTCTCACATAATAATGCAAAACGTAGTAATTATAACTGTATTATTCGCGTATTTCGAAGCGATAAACGTTTGTTAGTGGACAGATATTGAGCACAAATTCTCTTCTGTCACCACCAAATATCATTGTCTGTTTTTTATTAAATATTCTTCTATTTTTGCGATAACCAAAGTACAACTAAAATATGCCTAGATGGCCGATGTTTACAAGGCAATGTATTAAAGAAAAGCTAGAACCCTTTTTACCTTGTAGCCTTGAAAGTATCAAGCGCATAGAACATTTTTATAAAATACAAATATACCTTATTCGCTCTTTTCTAACTGTGGCTGAATTCTCATCATGTAGAAGACCAACGTAAAATGTCAACAGCGCTTTTTATGTCGTGTCACTGAATCACGGTGCCGCGTTTAAAAGGAAAATATAGCTGAAATTGTAACATTGAAAAATACACAGGTTGTAACGGTTGTCGGCGGACCCGAGTCCAGCAAACCTATCGTCTGTGCGCTTTCGTATAAGTGCCCCGTCCTGAAGCTTATTCTTGAATAGGGCTACGAGGATTGGAATGATAATCTTGTTCATAAAAGCGCGCTCCTAAAACAATTTCTCTTTGAGTCTGTGTAGTGCCTTTTATATATATTGACAGTTTCATTATCGTCGCCAAAGCTTCGGGACCCGTGAAGAAACATTTTCCATCCTGTTATGGTATGGGTTGTCCCTATGCCGTAGAATGAGTCCCTCTTGGCAGTGAGAGGCCTGCAGCAGCTCGCCGCACGAGGCGCCAATCTGAATGCAGGACACGCGGGCGGTCGAGGCCATATAATATGAGTGAAACTTTGCCAATTCTTCCATGACTTGCAGGATCGACGGTAGAGCGAAAAGATACAACATTCACTGATATAAATGTAGCCCACATGGCCCTTCGACGAGCACCGGGTGCGGGTGGAGCGCAGTTCAGGGACCCTGAGCCCCAGTTCGGGGGCCAGCAAGCTCTTGCTGGCAGATCAAGCTCCTTCCAGGGGGTGATGCTTCTACAGTGAGGTTTTGCGCTGTGCTACAATGGCGTTGAAAATTATAGGGTTGCAACTCTTCAGCTAACACACCAAAGCGACGTGGTACAAGTTAGCCGGGGCTGGAATCGTCAGCGAATTAACATTTTCTACTGCAGTCAAGAAAAAACGACGTGACACTGCCGGGAGACAGAGTGCCGCAGCTGCGCAGAAACAGTGGACGAAAGCGAAAGACGGTATGGCTATGATGAGCGACATCATAGAGTGTGTACGTGTTTGCTATTTAATCACGTTTCCCTGACTAAAGATGAACCAGCGCATATATAATAAACACCATTACCCATCGGACTTTATGGCGGGGCGTCGCTATTATGGAAAGGTTATTTTCTCGCTATGTAGGTGTGCAGCGACCATGATGCACATATTTTCGTCATATTTAGGGAAAATTCGCATTCATTGGGATAGGCCTCGCATAGTAGCTTTCGAACGCTGCAATCCTCAGTGAGGAAATATGAAATGGACCGCTCGAATTTATAAAGGTCGATGTGCTTTGTGCTGCCGACCTTTGCACAAGCCCCCCCCAAAAATTGAGAAGCTGAGATAACTACACTTCGGCTAAATTTGGGGAACTAACAGTGAAATAGAAAAATAGCGCAGCACGCACTAGCGGTGCAAGGATAGCGAAGCAGGGAAGCTGATGGACACCTGGCTGATCCGGATTTTCATCACCATCATCATCATCCTCTACTACTGATACTACTACCACTTGCTCATTCTCTTTTTTTTTAATCATCTTCATCTCCTTCATCTTCATCTTCATCACCTTCTTCTATTCCCGCGTCCTCGTGACGACGCGTTACGTGATGTAGCATGACTCGGAGGCCACATAAGGTTACGCTGGCAGATGTAGCGTCACTTTGTTACTAGGCATGGTTATTCAGGGTAATATTTTATGACACGATAGAAAACGAAAAGCTTAAACAGCTTTCACATCGAGCGCGAACCTTCAACCTGAGCACGTTAACAACAATGAGCGTTCGGCTGCTTAAAGGTTCGTAGGTTTCGATTACCAATGGTTTTCTAACAATGCTATTACAAAATAATTGCATGTTTTGGCTTGATCTGGTTATTAAATACGCGACGCAATAGGAAATGTGAGGGTCTTTTTATGTTTTAAACAATATTGAAACTGTCAGTTTCGGTTTTCTATGATTCGAGCGGGCTAACGTTTTTGTTTCTATCGCTGAAAGAAGCATTTAAGAAGGCACTTTTTGCTGCTGAGAGAGGCTCCACAGTTGATATTTATTCATCTATACAAGTTTCAGTCAGAGATAACTTCACTAGGATCAAATGCCCACCAAGCTCATTATATCAAGGAGAAAGGGTGCCGTGCTCTCACCCTCGGCAGGACAAAGACGGACAAGCGACGAAGCCATCGCTGGTTTGGCTTTCTTTATAGACTTTATCAAAAATCTGGCAACAAAATACATGTACTTCGTTTCTCGGTAATGTCAACCACGCAATTGCGAACTGACCTAAAAAAATTCACCCACGAACTCGTAACACGAACGTTGAAAGGATCTGACAGTGCCAAATTTGAAATTCCGCTCAGAAGAGTTGGTTTTGGGCATCAGTGGTTCCGAATCTAGAACCTTTAGTGTGTCCTTAGATATCTGCTGATTATTTACCTGGAAATGGCACTACGCCTTCACAAATACAACTCCGAAAACATGTTCCTGGGAGCACCGATTGACATCTTCTAGCGCTGTTACGAACCTTCACCGGATGTTACACAGAGTTTATTCGTTTAAAGATGGGGCCTCGCTAATATAATATATGAATGCACACAAATCTCAGCAAATGAAGAAAAAGGAACAAAAATTACTTGGTATGGGAAAAAACATCACAAATATTGCAGGATGTTAGGACGGCATCGTGGGCCATAGAAACGCACGACGAGATGCTCTTGCGCACTTGAAATGTGTAGTTTCAAACGTCACTCTAAGAGTCTACGGCAAGACCGACACAACTGTTCTCTCTAGGAAACTTTACGCCTGGCAGTGTACACTTCAGTATATGTTACCGCCGTTATGCCTAATTTCTACGACGGTATGCAGTGACGAGATGGTATGCAATGTCTGGAGCATTGTCACCTGCTGGCGCCTCAGCGCGTGCATGTTGTGCGTGCGAACAAAACAGCGCCATAAACCCTGAAATGCTATTCATAAATTTGAAGCTGCTAAGATAGGTTTACTCACTCAAGAAATAACAAAGTGAGAAAACGAATACATACACCTCCCATTGTTCGCCTGGTAAATCCTGGAAAGAACATGTTCCAAATCAACGAGGATCTGCATTTGATACTGTGAAGATTCCCATACTTTCGCGCCTTATGACTTCGAGAGCAACATCTAGGACCTCGTTGCCAGCTAGTTCTGATTCCTTTGAGCGCCGTGGAATTATTGGGATCCATGCGGCTGTGCCAATTAATGCACTAATAATTACAAGGCGTAACATGAAGAAGCCATGATTTTACTATGAAGCACGCCTTGGTAGAGGGCTCTAGCAAAAAAACCTCGATGCGCTCTAGAGAGAAGGCTTTCTTTTGAAGTGGGTCAAGATTGCTTGATGCCTTTTTATAATCGCAGCACAGATAGATAGATAGATAGATAGATAGATAGATAGATAGATAGATAGATAGATAGATAGATAGATAGATAGATAGATAGATAGATAGATAGATAGATAGATACGTGGTCAATAAATATTTGGTTTGGTAGAAATACCTGGAATTTGTTAAAATTCAAATGTAATCCTTCCGCCTTCTCACACACATGAGAGCTTTCAAGTGATTCTGCCCCACATCGCCTAGCTATAATGCGTCTTCCCTGCAGGCCATGTGTAGACATCAACTTGCAGACATCATCAGGGTTCTTTTCCTTAATGACGAGTAGGAAATACAAGCAACGGTTGATCAGTATTTGCGACACGTAAGGAGCAAGTCTGTCAATGACACCACGTCCACGCATGCGTGTTACACATGGTCGCAGTTTTGAGTACTTTCAGCGATAGCGAGACAGCCAGCGTTTATCAGCTTGGCCTCCCCGCATATGTCTTCCTGCCTTCTTCACCTGGTGGTGGGTGCAGCAGTATACGAAGCACGCACTAAGAAGAAGACGCACAGCACATGTACGTCTTCTCTCTCCATGTTTCGTGTAGCACTACACCCACCTAAAGATGAACCAACTAGCTTAAGTATTGATTCAAACGGTGCCTTCTTCGTCGACGTGTTCTGATGGTGCATCTATGTCAAACAGCACAAGACGACGAGGGAAGCCACACAGTAATGCATGTAACTCGCACTTTCTACCAAGTGGAGTCATGAGAATTACGTGGCTAGGCGCAAGCGGAAGAGAGGCAGTGAGAACGGGGCCAGACATCGCTATCAAGTTCAACTCTTGAGGAGGTAATTAAGGTTCCCACAATGTTGTTGTTGGTCGTGGCGTACTTGGGCAACATTTCAGTGAGTCACGGTATTTACATCTGAAGCGATGTGTCATGACAGAACGGAAGGTCGGGCTGATTTTTCGGTCTTCATTTTGAAGACCAACCATTCATCTCGAAGTGGCTTGCACAGAGCTGAAAGACCTGATCGATAGCACTCGTTCTACACTGCAATTTTAACGCGAACATTCTCGACCATGCGCAAGGGCACATTAGAGTCTCTATATATCTGCGAAGCTTGCTGGAAGTGGCGCAAGGCTTGAAACTGCAAAGCTGAGTGATTTGAAGTTTCGCACATGATCTTGCTACGTGTCACTTAACCTCGCTAGGTCTTGCTAGGTTTTGCTAGGTTTTGCTAGGCAAAGTTTTTAGTGTTAGCGCAATCGGGCTTGCCTTTATTTGTTGTAATTAGGCTTGCCATACTTTTTATTGTCTTAATTAGGATAGCCAGTTTCATTACAGTTCACAAGATTATGATGGACTGAATTAGTCTCTGCTTAATTATGCTGGACTTATTATTCTTAACTTAATTATTCCGTATTTGTTATTATTGGCAGAAATATACCCGATTTATTTAGTCTGAACCAAATTAGGCATGGTTTAATTATTGAAAGCCTAATGAGAACATCAAATTAATAAGATTTGGCTTATTTAGGTTTGGGGTAGCTCAATCATACCCAAAGTGGGCAGCGCGTGTTATGAACGGTTGCCTGCTGTGTCAAGGTAGTTGTGTCTAGGTCTCACTGAGCAGGCGCGACGCAGCTGTGGCATTAGCGGTTATTAGGCAACGCGAGAGGCTCGGGCCGGTTTTATAAGTGCACCAAAGGTTTTACTACCGGCGTGAACACCTTTGATGTTAAAAGAGAATGAAAGCACGAAAGATACCGCAAGAGCTTACCGCTCGTGCATGGCATTGAGGTATCCAAATTACTTCTTGTTTAAAAAAATAAAACGCTTGTTGATGCACTTTGTGCAGCTTTTTGGTAATGTGATAGGTCTCTAGGATGAGTCGTTCATCATAGGCATGTGTCTAAAGCTTCCATGTGGTTAAGCTTCCACGTGCAAAGTTCTGGCAGGTTTCATCATTGGTCCAACTTCTTGCCTTTTCTTTTGTGCTCTCGGAATTGTACATTGGCGCATCTTCCAGTTTGTCCAATATAGCTGCTCCCGTATGACAAACGGATCGTTTGATTACATTTGTTGCACAAGCAATGGACAATCTTCTGTATTTGATAACGTAATCGCCTCTCATTTAGGTTTCGCCTTCAGCCATGCCTCTGAGATTTCTGCGTTGTACGTCAGCTCAGGATGACGTTCAGTCGTGTTTGTCATGGATTAATGCCCTGCGATGGCAATTTCGGCAATTAACAAATGAATAAACGACTAGAGGCCCAGTATTTACGAAGATAGATAGATAGATAGATAGATAGATAGATAGATAGATAGATAGATAGATAGATAGATAGATAGATAGATAGATAGATAGATAGATGCGTGGTCAAAAAGGTTTGGTTCGTATAAAAATACCTTGCATTTGTTAATCTACAAATGTAATCTTCCCGCCTTCTCACAGACATGAGAGCTTTAATTCTAGGTAAATGGTACAAATTGTGTTCGTTGCGTCAATTATATTTACTGATTGTTGATTTACTGTGTCCTCGATAAAGTGCTGCTCACCTTAATTAATTGTGGTGTTGTGTGTCAGCTTTTTGTGCATTCGGAAAGAATGAACTGTGCTCCATGGTCAGGGATAAGAAGGCATCGAAATCATAGGGAAGGTAAGCACGCGCATTTTAGGCAAGATGTTTGCTGTAGTTTCTTTGCTGTAGTATATTTGCTGTAGTATACTTACAGCCACAGAAACGCGGCAGCATGCAAGACTCTTATTACTCACCTCATCTTCATATGTGAAGTTCAGTGTCCGATTTGTCCACTCTCCGTTGCTGTTCAGGAAGTCGGAGTGGACACATTTTACATTGGACATGTTCAAATAGCTCGAGAGTCCCACGAGGTATAAAGGATCTCTATTGTTGATTGGCTGTAATTTTTTATGGTACAGTAAAGGACATACTACTGATAGGTAAGGATGCGCGGAGCTTCAGATGCTTTGAGTATTCGAAATACATTAAATTTCTAATATTTACATTCTATTCGAACATAAGGCATTCTAACTATTCGAACATTCGAAGTAATTCGAATTCGCAGAGAAGTCGAGTATAAGACCAAGTTACCTTGCCCCAATTTAGCTCCTTCTCGCATTTAGATTAGATGCCGAGGCTGGCAAGTATTTCTTTTGCACGGCGGTGTCCTGGCGGCCGAAGACGAGTGCACCAACACGCATGCGATCGAGCCTCCATCCTATCACGATAGGCATGTACAGCAACGCGCTCAGGAGCGCTGTTGGCGCAAATGTAACCACGCAGAAGTTGTAGGTGTTCTGCACCCTTTCAACAAGCAACCAAAACGGGTTACTGTGACATTCACAGCAGCCCCCCTGTGCAGGACACTTTTGGCACGCACGGCAGCGGTGTGACCATGTGGATCAAGTGATAGTGCGTCAAGATAGCCTTTAGTACTTATTGCCGCTTGGTTTATGTTGTGGTACGTTATGAATGAACTTACGTTCTAACAAGTTAGTATGCGCATGTATGTTCCTGAGAGAAATATATTTTGCATTCATAGTCTATTAGTGTATCATTTTCACGTAATTTTGTGCCAAATAAAGTATTATAACTGAACGCGCACTGATGATTTTATATTCAATATTCTAAGTTGGATATTGGAAATCGTTGCGTATCCTAAAAAGTTGACATTCGCACGCCTCTACAAACAAGGTCACAGAGCTAAGGAACAACACAGGAAAATGTTGCATTTCGTGGTCATTCCTGAGACCGTACAAACTCTAAAGATGGGAGAAAGTACATGTGTATGTTCTGTACAAAAAGTCACCTTTGCAATTTGTTGACACTATAGCATGCTTAGGAATGCATGTTTAGTGTGCTTAGAAATATAGAAGTACATTTACAACAAAGAAACAAGCATGTCGAGAGTATTCGACAACTACAATGAGGCCTCGTTTTAAGGTATTCCATATGACATAGAAATGGCTTTTGTATAGCGGATATTTTGTTATATATTTGCAACACTGTTCTAAGACGGTACTACATTTTTTGATATATTAAAATCTTTAATTCGTCATATCTGAGTTAGTTACATCATCCTTGACCTTACAAAAATAACTTGCTGAAAATTAAGTTAGCCACAAGATCACTTCGCTTTCTCCACCGTGTAAGCATAATGGCTTCAGGTATGGTGTGAACAGTTACCGAAAATTATGATGAAACAAATACAGCTTGTGTCTAAAAAGGTTTTAGGACAAGATTTATATTGTGTGAAACACATTTAGCTTGCCTGCTTTATTGTAATGACCACCCCCAAACAGCACCCTGTGAGCTATCTAAACGATCCTTGTAAGCCTTACGAAGCACCCGAAAGTTGCCAAGCTCGCGCACAAGCGTACGTCAGCAATAGTTACAGCTGTTCCTCAGACTCATTCTAAAGTATATTTCTCAGTTACCCAGAGTTGTATCCAGCCAACCTATATTCAGCTAACGTGACGTCTACTCCATTAGTAGCATTATTTTTTTCATCCGGACTCTCCGGAACCTAAAGTTACCAAGCCTTTTTTTTTAGGCGGAATCAACTTCACCAGTATTCATGTATCACTAGATTCAGATTCACCAGTGTCCTGTTTCTTTTTTCCCTGCTAATTTTTCCATTTCCTCTTTCTTGTTAATTTCTTTATTCCCAGCGCCCTTTGTTACCCTTCTCCCTTCCCCCAGTGCAGGGCAGCCAGTCGGTTGCTTTAATTTTGGCAAGCCTCCCTGCCTTTTTCTCACTTGCCCTCTCCCTCTCTCTCTGAACGCCGAGTGCGGTGATCTTCCGAGGTCAAGTGAACTCAATAAGTTCCCTGTTCACGTTCCGTACCGCACTTCCGTCATTTAAACAACAATACCGGGCTGAGAGATGCGGAGATTTTTTTGCAAATGAATTGTTACTCATTACCGAAAACCGCCCACCTGGCGTCCCACAGTTATTGACCACATAGTGTGTTGGCTTCGTCATAGGGCAAAGTGACGGAAGGGCCGTTAGCACCTGGTTACCATACCGCAGCATTTAAAATTCAGTGCGCCAGCAGGCGCACCGCCTACTGGTGCGCCGCATCTCGGAGGACTATTGCCGTACCAAAGTGCTTATTTCCAGCGTAATGGTGCGTGAGCCATCGCATAGCATAAAGGGCGGATTGACGCACTTGAAGTCACGCGAACACGTAACTGCTCGTTTACATATTGGTTTCGGTTTGGCACTTTGATTGTTAATATTACTCTCCAGTTTGCTGAGCACTTCTGCTATTAGGATCGTGAACGGGGTGCTGCAAGAATGAAGCACGAACATTACCTTGGCATGGCAGCAAAATCACCGAAGTTGGCCTTTCAGCGTGCTAAAGCACACTCCAAATCACCCAAATTTGGCTCAGACCAACTCGTTCAGACTCAGCAAGGGGAATCTCATATCGAAATATAAGAGATATTATCAATGGCCCTAAACTTTTAATTACTTCAGCGTACGCTATATTGCAGCAAGTTGATAACAATCGGGGCAACATTGTTCAGTATAGAAGCTTAAGTGACAGAAATAAATGTTCATAAAATTGTGCTATTCAATACAACTTAGAAGAACACTCTAAACTGTGTTTGCCCGCTATTCATGGCTCTGACGCTCAAACAGTAAATTAGTAGTAAGCAGTAATGACTCTTTTCCACTTGAGAAGTGTAGATATCGCGAGGTCAACCTAAACGGTAAGCTTTAGACAATAATTGTCATCATTACGCCGCAATGAGTATACGTTAGGTGTACACGATGCACGGAATGATAAATAATGACGGCGCCTTGAAAGGCTACAAAGGAAGTGGAAATTCTTCTATTCAATAAATTCTTCCCAGCAGAACACCTGGGTGCGCATGACATTGCGCAGAAATGTGTAGAAATCGCTGCGTGTAGAAATAACAGCAAGCTCAAATAATCAGCGCAGCTACCATACACTTTCAAGGTAGAAGCAATAAACTTCACAAACTATTCGCCTGCCGAGTAAGTTGCAGAAAGCGAAGCTTGTGGTGTGTGCGCTTAACGCACAAGTTTTCGGTCTACTTCACCCTTACATTTTCCACAAGTTTATGTTTCGCTCTCACCAGATATTTATAATTTTGTCACGATATCCTGTAGACTACGGGCCTCTACCCGACCACACATGGAAGGCTAAAGGAATTACCCCGACTGCAGCGATGGTAGCCCCAGGGCCGTCCTCTGCAACGATCGCGATGCAGCAGCCTCCCGAAGAGCCACCAGCATTCTGTAGATCACCTTAGCGGGACCCCGAAAGCTGGCTCTAAAATTTACGCGTCAATATTCAAGTACGCTATTAATTTCGAAAAAGACAATTTTCGTTCATTTGGATTGTACTGAAAAATGGTTTCCAAATTCCTCACGTACCACGAAACTTATGTGATGATGTCGCGCACGTTTGAAAATAGGACTTAAACTTCTGTTTTCTGTTTCAGCAATTACTCGAGGGTTCCGAAATGAAAGGTAATGACGTCGCAAGGTGACGCAAGGTGGACTTTTACGCTTTGAAGTAATTTATTGCTTCAGATTAGTGTTTTTATCGACACATAATATTTACGCATAAAATACTTTTCTACAATGCACATAAAAGCACTTACCACTACTCCATTATTTCCTCCGAAGCCTCCTGTGGCAGCCCCGACTGTGAAAGAGAACACACATCAAATAACCTTGAGTTAGCGGCAGTGATTCTACCACTGAACTCTGCTGCCACCTAAACAACCAGAAGGTGTTCCTGTCTATATGGTTCTGTCTTATTCAGTAGATTCCATAAACTCCGCAACGAGAGTTGTTATATTAAAATTCTTGCGTTGTTTGAAGAATCAGGTGTTCAGCTCAGAGATGGCAGCCCGATTTTTGTTCAGGACTCTTAGCTCAAACGTTCGAGCTTGGTTCCTTGGTCAGTTCTTCGTCGTCCTCAATTCACCGAGGGTAACTAACCCCTGCATTGCCTCGCTCACTTTCTCGCTCTGAAAAGCGGTTCTAATTCTCCGTGGCCTCTCGCAGTCCAACGGGCCCGCGAAGCGGCCGAAAGGCTATCCCTTTCTGTCCCAACGTGGGAGCGGCCCGCTTCGCGCTAGAAAACTAGCGCGACCTAATGGAACTCAATAAAGTCTTTCCATCCATCCATCCATCCATCCATCTCGCCAGGAACTGCTCTGAATAATCTTGTCTCCCAGAGCATCACATGTGCTGTCCGTTTACGCCATTTAGTGGTTAAAAAGATGTCTTCCTGCGAACTGTCTACTTCTTTCGGAGTTTGCTAACATAGCGGATCGAACTTTGGTTCTCTAGTCTTCCTCCATAAGTTCAACGCGATATAAAAATAATTTATCTAGGGTTCATTAGTCCATGGCATGTCCAGGTACCAGAGAGAGAGAGAGAGAAAGATGAATGAAAGACAGGGAGGCTATTCAGAGGCGATCTCCGGTGGGCTACCCTGTACTGGTGAAGGGGAACGCGGAAATGAAAAGGCAGAAAAAAGAATAGAATTTGGAGAGAGATCAACATCATTGTCATTTGTCAATGTCAATGCTAGGAACTCAGCCCACTAAGCTTAAATACTCTCCGAGAAAGCAATGCCCGAGTGGCAACTGACCCATTTGCCCTCTCTCCCACATTGGCTCATAGCGCTCCGCAATAATCATGTACATGCACTACGAACTTAATGCGTCCTTGTTGAAAGGATCGAAATAGTCTGAAGTACGCTGGTAGCTGTCCTTGGCATCTCGGGGTAAAATCTCTGCAAGCTCACCTGCAGCACTATCCGCAGTTGCCTTCACCATTTCTAGTCGCACAACTTCACCTTAAGTTGATGAAGTTGCCTTTCCCCTTGAACCTCGCTATAGCTTAACGAATTCAACAGTTCGACGGAAACTCGTCTGATCGGGATACTCGGGTTCAAAAGTAAAACAAGACGGCGACCAATTGTCAGGAGACAACTTTAAAATGACGGGATCCGAAACATCTCTTCTGGCGCCAGGTATCCTCACTCCTGCGGAATGACAGCTTTACCTCGTGGGTTTCAGCCCACCCAACGATGTGAGGCAGCCGGTGCTTATGAACTCAGAAGAGAAGATCTACTAACAAGGAAACAGAGTTATAAACGTGAAAGTTACAACTCGCGGACCACAGCGCTGCCTACTTGCTGTCACGGCACCGCTATAGAGAACACGGACATTTCGCAGCAACAAAGTACGTCACGCGCTGTTGTCGGCGATGCTCCTTTCGAATGATGTCATCTGCATTCGCGCTAAGGAGAGTAATAGATTTCGGTTAGTTCTGCGCAGTGCTGTAACAGCCTTAGATGTGCTCGGTGAACGACTGCACTGTGCTAACATGCAGTCGTTGCAGCGCATGGCTGCATGTGGTCCCCGTACGTGGTCCCCGTGTTGTCATGGCCACCCGTGGAGCGCTCGTGGCCCACCTATGGCCGTGTGGTCTTTGGAAGAAACTGCAGCTGGGATCTAGTAAAACGGCTCCAAATGTTTAACCACCGCAAGATGGAGAAAAGTAGCCGTCGACCCATGGTGGCTTGGCTTTCAGCTCGTATGGCAAGAGAAAAAGGCACGATGTAAATGTTTATATGAGGTCTCTGAAATGTCGTAATCACGGCGCCTGCCCTATAATTTGCCCGAACACACACACACACACACACACACACACACACACACACACACACACACACACATATATATATATATATATATATATATATATATATATATATATATATATATATATATATCTATATATATATATATATAGACTGTATATGCAAAAATAGCTTGGGTTGCCGCTAGTTTATAACAGAATTGACGATGCGCCTCTTAGAGAACGACGGTTTATTAAGTCAAGGTTTCGGTCGGAGCCCGACCTTTTTCAAGACATGAAAAAGGTCGGGCTCCGACCGAAACCTTGACTTAATAAACCGTCGTTCTCTAAGAGGCGCATCGTCAATTCTGTCATATATATATATATATATATATATATATATATATATCCAGTAAATGTTTCTGCGGATACAGACGACGTGCAAGAACTTTTTACTTTCCAACGTTTCGGCCTGTTGTCCGGCCTTCATCAGGAAATACAGTGCATGTGGAAATTTTACATGTACTGCATGTACATGCACAAATACGAGCACAGTGGCGTGCTTCCTTGCGGACAAGCGCCAACTTCTTGCCTGAAAGCACAATTATTAGTTACCACGCAAGTAGCTTTCCGTGAAGTCACGTGACTCGACACATACGTGTCTTGAAGCTAATATTTCCTTACAGCGGTAAGTTAATAATATCCTCCATTGTGTACTCGCATGTGCAATTATTAAACAAGATGAAATAAAAATAACACTGGCAACCCGAATCAACTCCATAGTACGTCCACCTTGTACATTGTGCATTCTATGACCATGTTGTAAAGTTTTGAGCACTTACATGTATCGGTGAGTGCGAAGGCGCACACTACGCAAACACCGAAGAATTGCAGCTGCATTTTCTGACGGCGTAAGTGAAAGATCCCATTTTGTCTGCGTGTCCTCAAAGAAAACCCGCGCTTCGTACCGCCTATATATAGTGTGAATACTAGTTTAGGTTTCTGATTAGTCAAACAAGGACAAGATAACAGTTTGAACCAGCGAAAGCCTTAATCCTCAGTCTAAATCTCCAATGAAAACATCAATTGCTCATTTTCTTCTCTACTCATTGTACTTAATAGGTCCCACAGGAGTAGCATATCGACGAATGACAGGACGACAACAAAGGAATAATTTTCTATAACCACGAGAACGGTCAGCGAGACCTCGCTGTGACATTCGTGTTAAGAAAGCTATTTACTAGTGTCAGGAAGAGCACAAAATACTTGACATTTCAGAAACTATATGCAGAATAGGCTTCTGGCTAAGCAACGTACCACCTTCACTAATAAAATATTTGGATTCAAAGTCTCAAACAACGATAGCATGCTTCAATTAACAAGAAAGTTGTAGTAAGTCCCACACTTGCTAAAACAGAATAATATGAACCAAAGCAATAATTACTGGGGTTGAATGTGGGAATACCACGATGGTACAATGGGCCACGCCGTGATGAAGAGCTTCGAAAATTTGGATAGCCTGGGGTTCCTCGAGGTAAACCGGCATCGCACATTACACAGAACTCTAGCGTTCTTGCTTCGATAGAACACGCGGCTACTGGGGCGGGACCAAATCCAAATCCTAAGGAATACAAAAAATGGGATGGTCATGAAAAACTCTGATTTTTCCCTTACCTGTCGTCGTAGCTCAGCGACTTGGTGTTGGCCCGCTAGGCCAGAGGTCGTTTGATCGAATATCTCCCGCTGTAGCAGTATTTTTATGGGGGCAAAAGGTAATAAATCTGATTGATCCCATTGTCCCAGGTATCGGTATAACACGAAAGTGAAGCGTTCGTTCGCAGAGTTGTGGAATGCATAAGCGACAGTCTGGCGAATCGAGGGACTGGAGACGGGTTGGATACTTTTGACATGTGAACCCGTTGAATCCAGACAGCAGCGTTGTGTATTAGCTTCGTGAGGTTGTGCCTAACAACAAAAACGAGCCCTTCTCCGATCTTGGACATTTGTCGCATGGCGTCTTCAGTGACCGGCTTCAACAATAATGCAAACTACCCTCAAAGCGCTCTCCGCAAAAGTTGGAGAATTACGCGCGTTACGATATTATGCACACATGCAGACTTTGCCCCCGCAGAAACCATTGCCTCTCTCTCAGATGTGCCACTGAGATAAACGGACGACTTCAAAGAAAGCGAGAAACAGAGGACGCCTTCTTCTGGTTCTCCATCTAGCTATTATTCGGTCCTCTTTGTACTCTTTTCTCTTTTTCGTGTACAATGTATACGACAGAAATTTCCCCGATGTGTGAACTGGGAGAGCTGACATTTAGGTTCTGCTGGGAGGCATCTGAGATTAAAAATCGCAGTGCAGGTTCTTCTTTCCATTCCTGACGTTTTCTAGGTCTTCCGTTCTTTCGCGCAGCTGATACGGCGCGCACTGTCTAACTGTTCAAAAATATCAGCCTAGATGGCCATTTCAAGAATATAATCACCCGTTTGGACAACGCGCCGTTGTTTGCAGGTGTCAACGCCATTGGGGACACGGTCGGTGGCCGAACAACGAGGTCGTTAACTCTGCTCTGCGGGAGGAGTCAGCCAAGGTGCCCTTTAGGCATAAAATGCATGAAATGCACGTTGAAAGATCGACATCAAGTCAGCTCCACGGATGTGAATGAATATCTTTGCGCACAGTATGAACTATGATTTGAGAGAGAGAGGAGAGAGAGAGAAAAGAGGAGAAAGGCAGGGAGGTTAACCAGATATTAGATTCCGGTTTGCTACCCTGCGCTGGGGAGAAGGGGAGGGGGTTAGAAAGATGACAGCCGAGAAATTTGAGAAATTTCAGCCATAGTGCATGACGCGATAGCAATGCTGCAACTGTGGCGTGCCGCTGCTGCTCCTTTGTGTTTGAGGTCTATGATAACTTTCTACGACAATTGCTTTCGAATGCACTCGCTCAATACGAAACTATAAAGTCGCTTTTCTTTTTCCTAATCACTTTGGCTTCATGAATGTTGGCTGCTAGCAGGTGATAGCACGCGGTGGCTGCGGTGCCGTGTTTTATAACAACACCAATAACAACAATGGTGACGACGACGACGACAAAAACCGCAATCTACGCCGAATAGAGCTTCGTTCGAGGCTGGCGAGAATGAAATCAAAACACCTCAGAAACAAAGTAATATGTGCGGCTGGTTCCTTGGTGCTGCACATGGCTTTACTGGCATTGAAAGTCAATGTATGGAGAAGTTAACGTTAACTAGAACGTGTCTATTTATTGTTCTTTCTGGCAGCACGCCTGATGTAGGAACAACTTGGGCTGGCACGTTTATATTCAGACGCAGACTACCTTTCACAGCCGCATAATCAGGGGTCCGAGTTGGCAGACTACCTTTCACAGCCGCATAATCAGGGGTCCGATTTGGCAGACTACCTTTCACAGCCGCATAATCAGGGGTCCGAGTTGGCGTTCCCCGGTTATCACACGCGAAACATACACTTTATTCTTCTTGTATGAGTTCCGTTTCTTCAGAACTCGCAGAGGTTTAATGTGCTAGCGACAGCGACGCCTGTGTCTTAGGTCAAGGTCATGAATGTTCCGTCCGTAACGTTGTCCTCTTCAGTTCATTGTATTTTACAGGCCCTAAGATTAAAACGGGAATCAGAAGACACAGACGAACACCCACTAACCCCTCTTTATTGAAGGTCAGGAGACATCGCTAGGTAATCTTCTAGACACGCACAGGATAGCTTCAGTATGGCGATGTTTTTCACGTCATAGTGAAGCTTTGTTGCGCCTTCTGGAAGATTTAGTCGCCGTGTAAGCAGACCATCAAAAACAGTCCGAAGCTGGCGCTCTCCTGCCTCTCATTGATGTTTTTTAAATGCGGAGCATTTCTTAGTCGCACGATGTCGCGCTTCGGCGTCGGCGCTGTCCACACAACCACTGCGCATGCTCGGCTCGTCTCGTGCCGGCCCACCTGGCGTTCAGCAAGCCGAGCATGCGCAGTGGGGGTGCGGACCTCTCCTCCGTACTCCTCTCCCTCGAACGCGGGCGGTGTGTGTATAAGCGGCGGAGCGCGC
>CM023490.1:28881653-29022113 GCA_013339685.2 Hyalomma asiaticum | reverse complement strand
CGCTTCAGGCCTCTCCAAGAAAGCAATGCCTGAGTGGCAATGCCCCATTTGCCCTCTCTCCGCATTGGCTCACAGCGCTCCGCTAGAACCGTGTACATGCCCTGCGAACTCATCGCGTTCTTTTTTAAAGGACCGGAATAGTCTACAGTCCGCAGGTAGCTGTCCTTGGCATTCCGGGTAAGATCTCTGAAAGCTCACCTGCAGCACTATCCGCAGTTGCCTTCACCATTTCTAGTCGCACAACTTCACCTTAAGTGATGAAGTTGCCTTTCCCCTTGAACCTCGCTATAGCTTAACGAATTCAACAGTTCGACGGAAACTCGTCTGATCGGGATACTCGGGTTCAAAAGTAAACAAGACGGCGACCAATTGTCAGGAGACAACTTTAAAATGACGGGATCCGAACATCTCTTCTGGCGCCAGGTATCCTCACTCCTGCGGAATGACAGCTTTACCTCGTGGGTTTCAGCCCACCCAACGATGTGAGGCAGCCGGTGCTTATGAACTCAGAAGAGAAGATCTACTAACAAGGAAACCGAGTTATAAACCGTGAAAGTTACAACTCGCGGACCACAGCGCTGCCTACTTGCTGTCACGGCACCGCTATAGAGAACACGGACATTTCGCAGCAACAAAGTACGTCACGCGCTGTTGTCGGCGATGCTCCTTTCGAATGATGTCATCTGCATTCGCGCTAAGGAGAGTAATAGATTTTCGGTTAGTTCTGCGCAGTGCTGTAACAGCCTAGATGTGCTCGGTGAACGACTGCACTGTGCTAACATGCAGTCGTTGCAGCGCATGGCTGCATGTAGTCCCCGTACGTGGTCCCCGTGTTGTCATGGCCACCCGTGGAGCGCTCGTGGCCCACCTATGGCCGTGTGGTCTTTGGAAGAAAATGCAGCTGGGATCTAGTAAAACGGCTCCAAATGTTTAATCCACCGCAAGATGGAGAAAAGTAGCCGTCGACCCATGGTGGCTTGGCTTTCAGCTCGTATGGCAAGAGAAAAAGGCACGATGTAAATGTTTATGTGAGGTCTCTGAAATGTCGTAATCACGGCGCCTGCCCTATAATTTGCCTGAACACAACACACACCACACACACCCACACACACACACAACACACACACAACTAATATATATATATCTATATATAGATTTATATATTTATCTAGATATATATATATATATACTATATTATATATATTATAGACTGTATATGCAAAAATACGCTTGGGTTCCGCTAGTTATAACAGAATTGACGTTGCCGCCTCTTAGAGACGACGGTTTATTAAGTCAAGGTTTCTGTCGGAGCCCGACCTTTTTCAAGGACATGAAAAAGGTCGGGGCTCCGACCGAAACCTGACGTTTAATTAAACCGTCGTTCTTAAGAGGCGCATCGTCAATTCTGCTATATATAGTTATATATATATATATATATATAATATATCCAGTAAATGTTTCTGCGGATCACGACGACTATGAGGCCGTGAAAAACGGACGAACGTGCAAGAACTTTTTACTTTCCACATTCGGCCTGTTTTCCGGCCTTCCTCCGGAATCCAGTGCATGTGGAAACTTACATGCACTGCATGTACATGCACAAAGGACGAGCAACAGCGGCGTGCTTCCTTGCGGACAAGCGCCAACTTCTTGCCTGGACGCACACTTTTAGTTACACGCAAGTAGCTTTCCGTGAATTCACGTGACTAGGACACATCGTGTTCTTGAAGCTAATATTTCCTGTACAGCGGTAAGTTACTAATATCCTCCGTTGTGTACTCGCATGTGCAATTATTAAACAAGATGAAATAAAACTAACACTGGCAACCCGACTCAACTCCATAGTACGTCCACCATGTACATTTTGCATTTTATGACCATGTTGTAAGGTTATGAGCACTTACATGTATCGGTGAGTGCGAAGGCGCACACTACGCAAACACCGAAGAATTGCAGCTGCATTTTCTGACGGCGTGACAGATCCCGCATTGTTTGCGTGTCCTCAGAGAAAACCCGCGCTTCCTACCGCCTATATATAGTGTGATTACTAGTTTTAGTTTCTGATTAGTCAAACAAGGACAAGATAACAGTTTGAACCAGCGGAAGCCTTAATCCTCAGTCTAAATCTCCAATGAAAACATCAATTGCTCATTTTCTTCTCTACTGATTGTACTTAATAGGTCCCACAGGAGTAGCATATCGACGAATGACAGGACGATAAGAAAGGAATAATTATCTATAACCACGAGAACGGTCAGCGAGACCTCGCTGTGACATTCGTGTTAAGAAAGCTATTTACAGTGTCAGGAAGAGCACAAAATACTTGACATTTCAGAAACTATATGCAGAATAGGCTTCTGGCTAAGCAACCTACCACCTTCACTAATAAAATATTTCTATTCAACGTCTCAAACAACGATAGCATGCTTCAATTAACAAGAAAGTTGTAGTAAGTCCCACACTTGCTAAAACAGAATAATATGAACCAAAGCAATAATTACTGGGGTTGAATGTGGGAATACCACGATGGTACTATGGGCCACGCCGTGATGAAGAGCCTCGGAAAATTTGGATCACCTGGGGTTCCTCGAGGTAAACCGGCATCGCACATTACACAGAACTCTAGCGTTCTTGCTTCGATAGAACACGCGGCTGTTGGGGCGGGACCAAATCCAAATCCTAAGGAATGCAAAAAATGGGATGGTCATGAAAAACTCTGATTTTCCCTTACCTGTCGTCGTAGCTCAGTGACTTGGTGTTGGCCCGCTAGGCCAGAGGTCGTTTGATCGAATATCTCCCGCTGTAGCAGTATTTTTATGGGGCAAAGGTAATAATCTGGTTGATCCCATTGTCCCAGGTATCGGTATAACACGAAAGTGAAGCGTTCGTTCGCAGAGTTGTGGAATGCATAAGCGACAGTCTGGCGAATCGAGGGACTGGAGACGGGTTGGATACTTCTGACATGTGAACCCGTTGAATCCAGACAGCAGCGTTGTGTATTAGCTTCGTGAGGTTGTGCCTAACAACAAAAACGAGCCCTTCTCCGATCTTGGACATTTGTCGCATGGCGTCTTCAGTGACCGGCTTCAACAATAATGCAAACTACCCTCAAAGCGCTCTCCGCAAAGTTGGAGAATTACGCGCGTTACGATATTATGCACACATGCAGACTTTGCCCCCGCAGAAACCATTGCCTCTCTCTCAGATGTGCCACTGAGATAAACGGACGACTTCAAAGAAAGCGAGAAACAGAGGACGCCTTCTTCTGGTTCTCCATCTAGCTATTATTCGGTCCTCTTTGTACTCTTTTCTCTTTTTCGTGTACAATGTATACGACAGAAATTTCCCCGATGTGTGAACTGGGAGAGCTGACATTTAGGTTCTGCTGGGAGGCATCTGAGATTAAAAATCGCAGTGCAGGTTCTTCTTTCCATTCCTGACGTTTTCTAGGTCTTGCGTTCTTCGCGCAGCTGATACGGCGCGCACACCCTAACTGTTCAAAAATATCAGCCTAGATGGCCATTTCAAGAATATAATCACCGTTTGGACAACGCGCCGTTGTTTGCAGGTGCCAACGCCATTGGTGACACGGTGGTCGGTGGCCGAACAACGAGGTCGTTAACTCTGCTCTGCGGGAGGCGTCAGCCAAGGTGCCCTTTAGGCATAAAATGCATGAAATGCACGTTGAAATATCGACATCAAGTCAGCTCCACGGATGTGAATGATATCTTTGTGCACAGTATGAACTATGATTTGAGAAAGTTCCAATGGACACCAATTTCAGCCATAGTGCATGACGCGATAGCAATGCTGCAATGTGGGTGCCCCGCTTGCTCCTTTGTGTTTGAGGTCTATGATAACTTTCTACGACAATTGCTTTCGAATGCACTCGCTCAATACGGAATATAAAATCGCTTTTCTTTTTCCTAATCACTTTGGCTTCATGAATGTTGGCTGCTAGCAGGTGATAGCACGCGGCGGCTGCGGTGCCGTGTTTTATAACAACACCAATAACAACAATGGTGACGACAACGACGACAACAGCCGCAATCTACGCCGAATAGAGCTTCGTTCGAGGCTGGAGAGAATGAAATCAAAACCTTTCAGAAACAAAATAACATGTGCGACTGGTTCCTTGGTGCTGCACATGGCTTTAGTGGCACTGAGAGTCAATGTATGGAGAAGTTAACGTTAACTAGAACATGTCTATTTATTGTTCTTTCTGGCAGCACGCCTGATGTAGGAACAACTTGGGCTGGCACGTTTATATTCAGACGCAGACTACCTTTCACAGCCGCATATTCAGGGGTCCGAGTTGGCGTTCCCCGGTTATCACACGCGAAACATACACCTTATTCTTCTTGTATGAGTTCCATTTCTTCAGAACTCGCAGAGGTTTAATGTGCTCGCGACAGCGACGCCTGTGTCTTAGGTCAAGGTCATGAATGTTCCGTCCGTAACGTTGTCCTCTTCAGTTCATTGTATTTTACAGGCCCTAAGATTAAAACGGGAATCAGAAGACACAGACGAACACCCACTAACCCCTCTTTATTGAAGGTCAGGAGACATCGCTAGGTAATCTTCTAGACACGCACAGGATAGCTTCAGTATGGCGATGTTTTTCACGTCATAGTGAAGCTTTGTTGCGCCTTCTGGAAGATTTAGTCGCCGTGTAAGCAGACCATCAAAAACAGTCCGAAGCTGGCGCTCTCCTGCCTCTCATTGATGTTTTTTTTAAATGCGGAGCATTTCTTAGTCGCACGATGTCGCGCTTCGGCGTCGGCGCCGTCCACACAACCACTGCGCATGCTCGGCTCGTCTCGTGCCGGCCCACCTGGCGTTCAGCAAGCCGAGCATGCGCAGTGGGGGTGCGGACCTCTCCCCGTACTCCTCTCCCTCGAACGCGGGCGGTGTGTATATAAGCGGCGGAGCGCGCGTTCGGAATCCAGTCAAGGGAGTCCTTGCGGACCTCTCCCCCGTACTCCTCTCCCTCGAACGCACGAGAAGCAGCGGCAAAACGTGAGCAGCGAGATTTAAGACCCCAGGTACGTGAGCGAGAAGCGGCGTGCGAACGTCGTCAACGAGACGCGGCTCCGGACGCTGCTCGTGGACGCAGGCACCTTCATTCAATAAATAAGAATAATAAAGACGAAATAACAATTAAGCATTCCCAAACCATACCCAATTACGCAACATTCACGCGATACCCCCACCACTCTGTGACGCATTTACCCGAGTTCCCCCCGTGGGAAGACGCGGGCGGTATTTTTTGTTGCTTCAACCTCTGTGTCTGGAGACGTTAAACAACAAGTCACCAACTCGACCATAAAGAAGAATTTCCTTCATTCAGGGTTGCCTGGCCCGTACGTTTACTACCGCAGAGAAGGAAATCGACCGTTGACTACCGCAGTCTACCGCAGTGAAAGAAAGCTGAGGTGAAGGACGGAGAAATGTTAAAGATACGATAAACTGTACAGTTTGCTTCCTCTCACTGCAGAAAAGGGGCAAGGGTATAGACTCAAAGGTACTGAAGAAGCGAATGACATTGTGATATTAGGCAGCACGTACACAGCATCAAAGCTTCTTTGTTTCATGGATGACAATACTAATCTGGGCTGCTGAGAAGCCAGCCTTTCGTCTTCAATACCGGAAGTCCAGGAAAGGTCAGGTGAATGTACGGACGTCAGAACATTTGTGTTGCCATTTCACATCGAGGAAATATACTCATGAACACCTTCCCTGAAGCGCTCCCAGCAATTTTATCATGAGCATCACGCGGTCACCGTATTGGGCCCTGTCGTTTGCTCAACAGCATCAGCTAGGTTATCCGGACTTTGTCCGCACCGCTGGTAGAGTTTATGTCTGAAGAAAAGGTCACCCGAGCATCGAAAAACTCCTAAAATGGCATGCGTGTTCTCGGAAGTGGAACGCCGACGAGGCAAGCAGCATTCCAATGCTCCCGCTGCCTACGCCCTTAATATAAATTGTTTGCTGGAAAGACGCTGTTTTACATTCACAGACGCTGTTTTATAAAACCTATCACGTGAAAATCGCGAGTGAAATGATATTGTTGGTGAGAAAAAAAAAACAATGCAGACACTGGGTTCTCAGCCAGGGCCTCAATATGGTATAAGTGGTGTTTCAGAGCATAGCTTGAAAGCTGCGGCGCGGGGCCGTTCGACATATTGCGTAATTTTAGTGTGTCCGGTATTCCGCTATACTATGAGGCGTAGAGGGATACCACACAGCGTGTAGCATTTGTAAAGAAAAGGAATAGCGTTCCGCGATGGAGCCAGACCGATAGCTGCTGATCGTTCCCAATTCTTTTCCGCAGCGCTAATCTGCGCGCGTTTACATAAGCTTCTTATTTTTCTACGTGCTCCCGCCCCCCTTTAGCTTAGTACAACTTGAGCTTGTACGATTTGTGTGCTGGTCTTGCACTTTTTAAAAGATATATTCCGTTGGACTTTAACCGGCCTAGACTAGAATGAGATGTTGGAAACTCGCCGCATGGGCTAAAGAACTAGAAATGCCAGGATCCTCGTTGAGGAAGGATTCATGTGCATAGGCTGACACTATGACGTTCGAGGTTATAACACTTCCTTCCGATCCATGAAAAGCGTCATGCGTCGAGATCACCCGCTGAGGCATGTTTGGGCAGCCTCTTCGCTAGAAGAATTGCATTTAGTGTCCCCTAGGTCCAGTGGACCTTGACGTACGAAAAAAAAGACGATGGCGCACGCTGTGGGAAGCTGTGGGACCAGCTGGGCAGTGATCTGCTTGCGTTCCCCTCGTGTTTCTTTGTGTTCATTGTCGTCAATTCCGAAATATTTTCGCGTAATTGGGTCTCAATACGCGATTACATCAATCCGAATATGCCTACATCAATCCGACATGCACCTCACATTATTATTATTATTATTATTATTATTATTATTATTATTATTATTATTATTATTATTATTATTATTATTATTATTATTATTATTATTATTATTATTTATTAGGCATAGTAACATAAAATATACAAGGACAAAAAGAGAAGAGGAAAAGAGCAAGCTGGCAACTGCCACCTAAAGTCCCTAGATCTTGTTCACGGAAAAAATATCTAGGGAGTTTAGTGCGACTGAGTGGAGCACAACGCCTGCCTACTCTTTCAGGAGACGGAATAGATAGAAGTGAAAGATGGGAGCAGACAGGGCATAGAGTAGAAAAAGAAAGAAAAGAGGAAGAGAAGACGAATAAACGCAGATAAAATCTCATGTGTCCCACAATCCCACGTGTAAAGGAAAAAGACAGAATGTAATCAGTTGCCCTCTAGCCAGCCACGTTACTCTATTCACATCAGGCGCACAATAAACACAACTACGTGTATACCGATGGCTCAATTATTGCTGAAGGCTCAACTGCAGCAGTGGTGGTTCCGGCAAGATCCATCACAATGGGTTGGCCGCTCGCTTCACGTTTAAAGCAGGGTTAGGCCGGCCGCTCCTGCACGCGGGAGAAATTAGTGCGAGCATTACACGTGCGCTTCGTCATCTCATTTGTACATACTCATCATCCCTACTTGGGACCATCGTTGTGGAGCTTTGGCTGAGCGTTTGTGCATGGCCGAAGCTATGTGTTTGTGCACAGCTTCGGGCCTCTAGAGCCGGCACCCGCTTGCTCACCGCGGTAAAACCGTTTGTTGCCCCTAAGGTAACACATCTAGAGATGCTCCCTCCCTTTTCCACCGCGTTTCTTTCTTTCCACCGGTATGTTGTACTTTTCTTTTAAAAATAGGTAATAAATACATATCAAACAAGAGAATCTTGAGATGATGACGCCAACAGTCCACTTGTGGCAGGTAGCGCAGGTAGTGGTAGTCCTTCTGCAATCACAGATGTTGTGGCAACAGACTGTGGTGCATACGTGATATACGTACACGCTATACGGAAAGTTCACTATAGAAGAAAGGCATCTGCCTTGATTGTTTGGAACTCGATTCACTTTTCGAAGTTACTCATTCATGTTCGATTTGTATTCGAAAATACTTATAAAGGGGCATGCAACTACGCCACAGAGGCCGTCATTTTGTTGCACAACCCTCGCATTGAAACGCTGCGCCTTTCTAGTTCAGCTTATCCTTATAAGCATAGTGGAAGCTGTGAACCGTAGACAAAATGGCGCACGCCAGCCGTCACCTCAATATACCTATTGTTACACCTCTGCACTATGTCATTCAATTGGCCCCAAAAAAGCAATATAGTAGGCCAGTGGAGTTTCTCTAGTACAAGTAAAATGGCGTCGTATTGAGATATGTTTCCTCGCGCTCGTGTCTAATGATCGAATGGATATGCACGGTGATACTTAGTGAGCTGTGAAAAGTAGGGTGACTGTCCTTCAAGCCAGGTCTCCCCGTCTTCGTCCCTCAAATCTGCTCCCACCATCCAGTTCTTTGTGCATTAGCTGCGATAAATGAAACGAACCGTAAATCTATATACTCTAACTTTTGAAGATCCTTTTGGAAATATACACCGTGCGAACGTTTCCTCAGTAAGCGGCGTGCTTCTATACCCATTCGGTGCTCAGAACGAAAAATCGGTTTAAAAGAGACACCGATGACATATAGCGAGCCTCCATACCAAAAACAGACTCAGCTTCATATGCTTATAGACTACTAAACATACAACCCATCGCAGTTTGTGTCAATTATCGTGTATTACTACTTGTCTACAAACTTTTGCATAACGCTGTTCAATGATGATGATGATGATTCGTGGGGTTTAACGTCCCAAAACCAGCTCTGATTATGAAAGACGCCGTAGTGGAGGTCTCCAGAAATTTTGCCACCTGGGGTTCTTTAACGTGCACTGACATCGCACAGCACACGGGCCTCAACATTTCGCCTCCATCGAAATGCAGCCGCCGGGGCCGGGATTCGATCCCGCGACCCTCGGATCAGCAGCCGAGTACCTTAGCCACTAGACCACCGTGGCGGGGCAACGCTGTTCAATGTCCGTCAATAGCATTAACATATCAAACGCCCACATATTCCTTACGTTCTACTTTAAGTAAACCATTATGCATACCCCGCATAAGGACTAACTACGGATCACATTCATTTTCTTATATTGCATCAAAACTCTGGAATACTTTACCTTGTACCATCGCAGCATCCACATCATTTCATTTGTATAAACAGTGTGTTCGCGATCACCTGCAAAACTCACAGCAGTAATACTTGAATTAATATATATTATTTCTATTTCTTTGTGGTTATTTGTATTTATGTATTTCTATGTATCTATATTGTATTTATTGTGTTTCATTGCACTTGTATGTACTTATATTGCTCTGTAGCTCAGCAATACCTACTACTGTTAAAAAACGGACCCCTGCAACTGCCTTTCACTGGGCTCTGGGGTCCTACCTCTATAATAATAACCAGCCATTATATGTATGTTACACAATAAAACTGATTGATTGATTGATTGATTGAATGATTGATTGATTGATTGATTGATTGAGTGCTCCTACTCAATGCTCGGGAGAAGCACACGTGATGCCTGTTGCGAAAGCAATAGCCGGAAGCTCCTCTGTGCTCGAAAGTAGGAAAAAAAAGAGGGAAAAAAGACCGGGAGAATAGGGAGTGGACGGGAGAGGAGGTGCGTCGCGGTTTCGCTCGACTTCCGCAGTTGGGCGCTAGTGTCTTCAGTGGTGTCGCGCTTGAACCCGGTGCGCTCGCCTCCACGCTGGAATACGCGTTCCTCCTCGCGCCTTTTCCCCTTAAATCGAGGCTTCATGCTCCCGTTTCCTTCGGTCAGATCTCGTATCTCTCCATCTGCATCCGGAAGCGTCCCGTGCGTCCTCTCCTCCGCTGGCCCAGGCAATTCCCTTTCTCCGGGGTTTCCCAACGACTCCCGGGGACGCATGGGGGCAGCTAGAAAAGCGCGGTCGGGGCTCTTGCGACTGAGACGACATCGGTGTCAGACGCGGAACGGTCGTGGTGCGCTCTCCCGCCACACGGAGTGCCGGTCGTTCTTCTCTTCAACCTCGGCACTTGGACGCAAGCATTCGCAGTAAAGCGTGCAATGTCGCTGAAGCCTGCTTCGAAGACAAACGCCAACGAAAAGAGCTATCGGCATTGACAGACTTATCCTACTGGCATTACGGATCTTTCGTCGGCTGCGCCGCTTGATTAGTTTCACTGGTGCAGAAGCGCCGTGCAGGAGTACGGTGTATTAGCGCAGACTTTTGCTGCAAAGGCTTGACCAGGCTAAGAGAACTGTCACCACTGCTGTCATCATTGCCTTTCGCTCGAACTGTCACGTCAACCATCAGCTGGTGAGTTTTGTTTGCACGTGTACCACTCTGCTCAATGTGGCCTACATTATAATTTTACTAATAACATTTGGTTATGTTTTCCTTATGACACTTGGTTAGCGAACGGAGCAAGAGTAGGACAGTTGAGGACGGAGCAATGTAGACAGTTGAGTTGGGATTATTTATAGCGGCAACGCATTAAAATAGCTTTTAAATAAGTAAAGCCTCTCTGCGGCGCTGTTTAAAGGTCGTGTCCTTTGCTGAGCCCAACAAAATTTGATTTCTTAACGTACTTTCGCCGGAGTCTTTAAATTTATCTTCTTCACTGGAGCATATCTTCTTCACACGAACGCTAAAAATATTCACTCCGTTTTTGCGTGTCATATCTTGTTTTTCCTTTGTTTTCCGGCCATGAGGAACTTTTCCTAGCACAAACAACCCCAGGATAAATATATACAGCGTAGGATTTGACGGTCGTTTGTATCGGTGTGTTGCAGCCGCAAAGGCGAGAGTTCTGTGTGAATATAGCCGCCTGCATGCTGCATTTACGAGCTTCGATATAATTATACAAGCATCCAGACCAACGTCTCGTCGTCTACTTCATCTATCTCCAAGCTTCGCTGCATCTATAACGCCAATATTTTAACAGTTGGAAAACAAATATGAAAAAAATAATGGGCCCTACCTTTCTTATTTTTTTGACCGAGCTCTTTAGTATTGTTTCGGAATCCTTAAACCACACTAGCACACTGTTCTAGCAACAATCACATAAACCGCATATCGGTCTGCGGAACATGTGGGGCTTCGTCGTTAAGAAGGCTACGGAGGCGCTGCTTCCTTCAATTTATAATGCTCTTAAAGCTACAAGTTCAATTTAGCAAATCACGGATTACGTAATGAGATAAAACCAGCTAAGGAACTTTGGGCATGGGGGAATTTAGCCCCCCGGCATTTAACAAGGGCGGAATGCAATTACTGCTTGACGTTTATCCGAGTCAGAGGATGACGCAAGCGCATAGGCTATTAACTTCCCCTACAGCATCACCGTTCGACTAAATAATCAGGAAACGTTACTTCATTACATTGCTGGTATAACACTCATTGCCCCTTGGCGGTGACAGAGTTCCTAACCTATTGCAAGAACTGTGCGAGCCACCCATAAGCTGTCATCTCTTTCTCGGTGGTCAGTAGGGAGCGGAGGCTTGATCGCTCTCTCGCTCGTGATATTTATTAAATCATTATATTATTTTACGGATGAGGGTACACATTGTAGGATGGCCGGTATTTCCTATACTTATGGAATAACAACGCCATAGCATGATTTTGTGATGAATATACTTTTTTCGAAAACGGAATAATTTAACACTTGACCGCTGTGATTGCTATAGTTGCCGATATAATGAGCCAGGTTGCTTTCAATGGTTTTTTAAATCTTTTCGCGGGCGATAAGTGGTAAAGTCCATAGAGTAATTGGTTCATACACTGGACGTATGTGGAGTATACGTCGCCATTAGGCAACAGTGCAGACAAAGAAAACTTCAAAAGCAAAATGCTTGCCACTTTTTTTCACAAACATCTCACACTATCTAAAGAACGCTATAGTTACTGGTACCCTGTGCTGTCAACTAGATGTATTCTTCACCTTGTCATTTTTTGGCCCAAGACGTGTATGCTTTAATGCCTTTATGAATGTGCCTATGAGTGATATATAGACCCATGAAAACGTAGGTTACTTATGCTTCTCCCTTTCGGAAAGAGATAATCGATTGTTAAATGACTTATTAGTTATTAGAGTTACTATTCCAGTATACGAAGGAAGTGTTACGCTGCAACATATATTCATTCGCCAATATGATAAATATATTTTCACCCACTAATTTTTCTCTCTATACCCACGCCTACTTCCTTTAGACGGACTTCGCCGCAGAGCAGTCATCTCATTGTGGTGGCATCACTGAGCGCCCGGTGGACTCGGGGGTATCCTTACATCACGCTGGTTGTCAACCTGACAGGCAAACAGGTATCATCATGCCGAGCACTGGTCCCATGCCATCCCTGTCGGTGCTCCAGGCCCCACACGAGGACGCACACAAAACCAACCATCACCCTGCCAAGGACCAGTACCGTGTCGTGGTATTCGGGGCAGCGCGGGTGGGCAAGACGGCCATCGTGCACCAGTTCCTTGTACGAAGAGTTTCCCGTCGACTATTGCCCCACCGTAGAAGAGGTGAGTTCCTTTGGTGGTATTACTGCCTTCGCACCTTGGCTCGCACTCACACATCCTTGTCCGTAGCATTAAAGGCATTATATATTCATACATATAATGACAGTTGAAGCTTGTAACTGCTGGGCTTCTACGAGCCAGGATCACGATGAGGTTACCAGGAACGCCGTAGTACGGGTTTCGAAAATTTTCAAATCCCGGGTTCTAAAACGTGCTCTGATTGGGTACAGTACACGGGTTTCTACCATTTTCGCCTCTACCGGAAATGCAACCGCTGTGGCGGGAACAGAATCCGCGGAAATGAAGCATTGCGCTCAAAAATAAGGACACAAGAAGGAACACAAAAACGCAAACGAAGCTAATTTATGAGTTCATAAATTTCCAGGTCGCTGTTAGACAGCGACCTGGCAGGCTGTTTTTACATTCACGACGTATTAAAAATAATTTTAAGTACTATAAATTTTAAGTATGTCTCCCTGCACGTGAATATAACATAGCGAAAGATCTATGTTTGTATACGTGGTGCCATACAGCAAGTAAACCGTAGACTATGTGAATTGAGAGTATAGGTACATTATTTGTAATTAGAACGTATCACGCTTGATTGCCCAGAGTTGACCCTGGTTGGCTGTGCACAGGTAGTATTGCAGCGTGCTCGTAGGACACACGAAACAACTCGTTATAGGGACGAAAACATAATGTGGAGAAATTGCGACACGACAGACGTTGTCCTGTTTCATGCGTATAGCGCATTACAAAATTTGTAGTTGTACTTAACAAACAGGTATCTATCCATCATAATACACAATAACCCAGCGATACTATAGCTCCTCGAACTAAGAATTGAGACGTAGTATGCTGTATAAACTCAAGCCCGTATTTTCATTGCCCTACCGTTTTTTCTGTGCAACGCAGTTCCACACAGGCGAGTACGAGCTCAATGGATCCTCCCTCACTCTGGACATCGTGGACACGAGTGGCAGCTACCCGTTCCCAGCCATGAGGCGGCTGGCCATCACCACGGCCGACGCGTTCGTGCTCGTCTATGCCATCGACGACCCCGAATCGTTCGAAGAGGTTCGTCGCATCCACGACCAGATCGTTGAACTGCACTCTGCCAAGGCTCCCGTGGTCATTGTAGGCAACAAATGCGACCTGCCATCCGCGATGCGCCACGTGAGACGAGAGGTTGCCGAAACCATTATATCCATCGACTGGGAGCACGGTTTCGTAGAATCGTCGGCCAAGGACAACGTCAACATATTCGCGATCTTCAAGGAACTTCTAGTACAGGCGAAGATCCCGTACGACCTGGACCCAGGCATCGTGAACAAGAGGCGTCGTTCGTTGCCAGTGTATCCGACCAGCCCGAGCATCAAGGACAAGACGCTCCTCAAGAGGAACAGCTGCGCTGTTTCGTAGCTGCATCGAGATATTTAATGTTACGCGAACTTAAGGGTTCCTTTTAGAACATGCAATTATACTGAGTGGTATATCTGCCTCGCCCACTTGCTCGGAACTCAGCAGGCAAATAATTTTGGTGTTTTATCAAAGAACACGTGAGCCAGGAAAGAATGACGATAAGCTAGTGGGGATTTGTGGGAAAGATTGAAAGTGCCATGTAAATACTCTCTCGTGACCTTTTGAACGAACAAGAAAGAGCAGCATTTCGGATGTGCAAAAGCTTACGCGTTGACGGAAACACACAATACCCTGCATGCTGAGAAAGCAGTCAGGCAATATTGACAAAAAAAAGGACCATCACTTCCGCTAGGGCCAATGGTCTAGATTAGTATTGTCGGAAACATGGGATGGAGGTAGAATTTTGTTGATAAATAATTATGCTTCTGCGCTAGTGTAGAACTAGATGTCTCCAATTGACAACGAGCCTGAAAGTGTTACAGTTTAGTAGTGATTTAGCAGTTTGGCGCTTGATACTACAATGTACAGAAACATTATCGTGTTTGAAATAGCTTGCTCTCATTACTGTTCCTTATGTGGTATGAGCAATTCAGCGTTGCATGCTCAAAGTTCCCTTGTGGGCTATAGAAAGAGCTGACTTCTAAGCACGCATGACAGTGCAATATGAGTTGACAAAACCAAACTTGGAAGCGGCTTTCGAGAGGGGTTTCGGGATTATAATGGGAGCAAACTACAAGCCACCTGCCAAGAACGTGAGGCTCGCGCAGCTAAAGTAGCCCAGAGTTGAGTGACCATGTTATACCGTTTTAGTATCGGGTAGCCATGAATACCTCACGTTTTTTGTACCATGCGGCACTCTGTCCCAGCAAGAACGGAGCGACAAAAGAAGTGACGCTGCGATTTCGCTGAAAATCGCCAACATGTTCCAGTAAAAAAAAAAAAAACCATCGATCAAGGAACGCCGCTGAGCCCATAACTGCGACAAAGATATCGTCTTATTCCATCGCCATGACAAAGCCAAGCATCTTCGTCGAAACATGGACCCCAACAACATTGAACTTTAGCCTTGTGCCGTCAAATAAAGCCTCGGTTTAGAATTAAATGTTTATATAGAATGAGCTCCATGTTCCTGTATAAGACTATGACGAATGTTAGAAGAGTAAAATCTCTATGATGAGCATGTGTACCAGAAGACTACTGTTATATCCAGTGACAATAAACTCGGCGCATTTCTGACATTGTGATTTGAATCACAACTGCTTTTCTTCAACCACTGTGCCATCTTTCAGCTCAAGCATAGTTTAACGTCTTCGTGAGCAAGTCTCAAAGCATGAAGGTGCCTATGCCTAACTGACAACTGCTCGCATGCCGTACGTGAACAGAGTCCGCCTAAGCGACAGGCGGCACTTCCCAGCCATTCCTTATCTATTTTCATTTGTTATCCTAGTTTCCGACGGCGCAAAATTTAGAAAGGCGTTCTTCATTTGGCGCGCTTGTTTAGGGAAACAAGCTGCCGATTGGTCCAGGTGTATCGCCTCCATTTGTTTCTAAGCCATCCTGGACGGCTTTATTATGTACTAGCGTTGTTATTTAGCGTTAGTCGCACATTTGTGCAATCACTACCAACAAGTCCAAACTCGGCCACATTTTTGTGTTAAAGAAACTAAATTGCTGCATTTTCATTCCTAAAAGCCTTCCCATATTTAGCAGCACGGCCTTTGGGATAGTCGAGTTGTTTAGCTCATGACGTTACCTAGATACACTCGACTAATGCCAGCGTAGGACCTAACTAGACTACAATGCAACCATAAAAGAATATTCTAGGCCAGCGGCCGAATCTCCTAGGAAGCGGCCCGCATTCTCCGAATTCACGAAGGCAATACTTTGCCTCAAAAACGACAGTTTCCTCGTATGGACCCCCTCCCACGCGGACCCACCGCTAGCGGGCAAAGAGGGAGCTGACGCCGCGGCTCGAGAACTTGCACGCCGAGTCGCGACGCCCGCTGATAGTCCTGACGTCCCGACCAACGCGCGGGCGATGCGGCGATGCGGGAGTGGACGTGGGGGGATCGCATGGCCACTTTAAAAGGCATCGCACACTGCAGATTTAACAGATGCAAGTACCTACCACCACACGCCAAACTAAACAAAGAACGGGCGATTCCCAGAAGACAACCACAGATGAATGTATCCAGTCCCGGTGATCGCTCGCCTCTGCTGCCCAGACGTCTGAAGTGCGCGGACCCAAAGCGAAGCTGCAGCACCTGCTGTGGGCATGCACAGGCAACAAACAGCAGACTTCGTTTATGAAGGGGGTAAACACGGCGGCCTCTAGCCGCAGGGCGCTACGGGAGGCGTCCCCGCTCAGCTACAAACTCTACGATCAACTCTAGGCAGTCCGGCACGCCTACGAAGCCGCCCGGGTCCAAGGAGTCGAGGACGTTACCTAACATGAGGTACTTGCAGCTCTTCCCCGACCTAACCGCTGGACCCATTCATTTAAAAAAATCTCTCTCTCTCTCTCCAGGTAATTGGTTTTCGTGACACATGGTAAATTACCATGCTAATTAGGCGTATAAAAGGTCAACGCGACGACCTGGAGGTCACCAAGACGTAGGCAGATTAGATAGATAGATAGATAGATAGATAGATAGATAGATAGATAGATAGATAGATAGATAGATAGATAGATAGATAGATAGATATGGTCAAAGTGATTGAAGTTCTTCAAGAAATGCTCCGCAGTTCGGAACTGATCAGCTTCTCCGCTTCTTACACGAGAAAGACAACCAAAAGAAAGTCACCCGTCGAAAAGATGGCTCCAAATACATCCCAAATCGGAATATCGTTTCCAACTCTATTTCATCAAATAGCTTAATGAATATACCAGAGCAATAAACTGTCCTGTTGAAACACGAAGCAGCATTCTCGGAAGCGTCAAGTCCTTCTAAACAAATTGGTTTATATCCGGAAATGTCACATGGATAATCTGGGGGAAGCAACGGCATTCTTGGACGGCCTTTTCATTTTTGTCCGAGAACAATTTATTAGAGCTTCATCATTCCATGCCAAGAATAGCATTATTCAAAATCCTTTTATAACATAACTGCATTTCAGGCTCAAGCACTTTGCACTGCAGTCGAAATCCCGGCAACCTAGCGCGGCTGCTAAAATAGCAGCAATTTCACGCGCGCGATATGATACGTTGACGACCGTTATGGACACAGACATTACTGTAGTCATAGTCATAGTCAGATATTCGTGTGCAATTGATCAGAATCATTCTGATATCCAAAACTAACTGAGAAATGTGAATTTCGATTTATCGTATGCTGAAGCTTCTCACGCGTTAGAACAAATACCGGTATTTCAGCCTATATAGGTTGAATTTCAATAGCGTTGATCCACGCGAATGTTTCCGGCGTATGAGATACGTTTGGAAAAGAAACGGTGCCGTTGTTTTTGTTGTAGAAGACGAAGCCCATGCTGGCATGCTGTCAAGTTAGAACTCAACTAAGAGAAATTCAACTCTTGCTGCAACAGCTTATGGGGAAACAATCTATATGCAGCAGTGATACGAAAATCAGCGATGTGCAAGTTGTAGAAGCCATCCAGTAAGACTACTCGTGGGTAAGTTTACCTAGGCCAGTATCTTATCTCCAAAAGGTCAAAGCTTGTTGTTTACAACGGGACTGGCCTACACTTGAGCCAAACATTTTCAAAATCTTTCCGGAAGCACTCCGTGTGTGGCCTTTTCGCAGTGTTAGCCGTACTGATCAAACAAGGTAGTGTTCTAAGCATAACTGACAAGAAATAATGAAGTATCTCACGAACAGTAAAAAAGAAAAAGTCCCCTAGAAAGGCGTGCTTTTGAAAGCAGTGCCTCCTGAACTGTAAACAAAGAATTCCATGGGCAAAATCTCCATTTTGGTACAGCCTGCGCTATTACTGTATAGTTTACACGAGTTCTGGGAAGTTTGCTTCTTTTTCGAAACAAGACCTCACCGAATTCGATCCGCATAAGCATAAATATTGCTAAAGGTCGCGTAGGCGTTTCACTACAATGAGCTTTTAGTACATTCAGGCGGCTCTCCAACTGAACAATTATACAACGAATTGACCTGTAGGGAGAAGCAATCTTTACGTAGGCGCCTTCGTAGGTTCATACATATTTTAAACTGTAGAAGTTTCTTGTGAGCTATATTAAAGGCAGGCCATTGAGCCATCTGTATATGATAGGCTTCCGCGAAAGCGTGTTGTACACTGTCGATATTACAGTAGGTTTCTGTGCTACGAAGGAATGAAACGCCATCGACAAATATTTTGATTCTGATGCACAATAGCCTAAAACATGTTGCTTGGTGCGTAAGGGCAGACATTGCCTTTGCTGAGGGCATGATGGGCATATCAGGCTCTGAGTGAACCGTGGGCGTGCTAAAAATTCGCCATAGATATTCCCAGAAAGAAGGCCAATCACGGAAGCCACTCTCATGATTCAGGAGCATTGTGTTAGCTACTAGGGAGACATAGAACTGCACGTTCGTTTGTTTAGATGACTCGTTACAGTTCTTCTAAGCCCTAACACTGCCACAGTTGTCTAGACAGTCTTCGACGTCCTCGCCAGGCAGGCCAGAGAAGGCCGGATTGCGGTGGCGGTTGTTTGCAGCGCTGGGAGGAGGGGTGGTTGGGGCTTGGGCCGAGCGGTAGGACACCGCGGGCACGTCTTGAGACGCCGTGGACTGGTGCCGTAAGCGGCGTCCTCAACGCAGCTCCAGAGAGATCCTGAGAAGGCGGAAGGTCTAAGGGATCTTAAAGCGCTTCCACCACTTGCAATGCCATGGTTCTGGCAACACTTTATTCCGCGCAGTCAAGATGGCGCCGACCAAGAAGACACACGAGTCAATGACTGATGGTGGTTTTGTACAGGTGATGAAGATGAAGTCCGGCCAATGCCTACAATACTAATTAGTAGAGTTTTACGTTCCAAGATGACGATATGATTACGAGAGACGCCTTAATTGAGAGCTCCGGAAATTTCGACCACATGAAGCTCTTAACGTGCACTAGCATCGCGCAGCACACCCGGGCCTCTATCATTTCTCCGCCATAGTAGGCAATTTTAGTGTGTTCGGTAAACGGGTAAAAGCAAAGACATACTGTATAGCGTATAGGGTTGTTTGGATGGATGCATGGATGTTAGGAGCGACCCCTTTATAACGGGGCGGTAGCCCGCGGGCCACCAAGCTCTATCATTATTTTTTTCATCTACAGACGTTTGCGTTCCCTAATCGCTCATATTTTCACAACTAATTTTTTTGCTTGCCCACCTATTTTATCTATCATCGTTCTGCTGGGAAATAACAATCTTACCCTAACTACCTTGTAGGTAGTTCCTGCAAGATACTTCCATGCCTTTGCTCCATACCTTTGCGCCACCAGTACTCTAAGCGTCTTTTACTTATCTCTATCGCCGACATGTTCAGCTTTTCCTTTCTATTCCTGAAACCCATGGCCTCCTGCAGGGTAGTGTCCGCAGCTTCACCAGGGCGGACATCTGTACATTCAATCAAAATATGACTGTCGTTTGCCTAGCTTTTCCACAGCTCGTACATGTATTCGCTTCTTTATTGAATTTCGCTCCTCTTTTTCTCACAGTCAGCGGCGCAATCTATGGCTGATGAACGGAGCAAGCAAAAACGCATGATCTTTCTCCGGGATTCCGGCCGGCCACTCGCTAAGCCAACAGCCTCGGCAATATGAGTTTCGCGCTCAGAAACGGTGTCGAATTGTCGCAAATTCTTTACTGTAGAAGCTTCGGGATACAAAGAAAATACAACAGTCAATAACTCGAGGGCCACAGAGCGCGTGACGACCTCTCGAAAGATTCGAAGCGAACGTTATATACTCTGGGTGGTCAGCCCTGTTTACGCATCCGCTGTTTACATCCATTCCGCTCTACGTAAAGTGCTTTGCGTATTGCTCTTTACCGTACACCCCAAAAATTTCCTATGAATGTGGCCGCCGCGAATGGGGCTCGGTCCAGCGGCCTACGAGTCAGCATGCAAGTTTCATATAGCCACTAGATTACCGCGGTGGTTTACGCTATGACGGCTGGAAAATGCAAAGCCAATATTAAAGCAACAAAAATAAATAAAAGCTGTCTATTCATTCTCCTCTACCATAGTCGCTCATTTTCGATCTACACTCCTTTCTCATTTATTGCTCAGTCTACGTACCGAAAAATTTGGTATAATAGCGACGGAATTCAACAGCGTTATTCTTGGTGTGAACGAAGCTACTCTGAAATAATGCTGCTCTCTACTGTATTGGAAGCGGTGCACAGATAGGAGCAATTGAACAAATATGTTTGTGCACTTCACACCTTCTGTCCCGCAGTGATGGGTGCGGCTAGTTCGTTCAGGTAGACCACGATTACCTGCTGATTGAACCTCATAAAACAAACTGACGAGGTGAAATCTGCAACGACGTTTGTTTTCGTAAGCCCTCTTGTAATGCAGGGCGCATGTGCGACAGCAAAATCGTTGCCTGCGCTTCTAGATACGGCAGATTTACACCTGTACGAAGGGGCCCTTGCAAACCGGCTGGGCCCGCTGCTCAGTGACAGATGTATTTACGCTATGCGTGGTGAGTTGCTTCAGTGTCACAATATTTCTGTTTCATCCTGCTATGTGATTGCGCCATCTGAATACCTTCCTGTCGCTGACATTTCAGTTTTCATTGAATGTGTGGAACGACTTTATTGCGATAGCAATTGTATTGACACTGCAGCCCAGGTTTTCGCTGACGGCGTCGCCTGTCGATTTCGCCGTCGTGGCCCCTATATGTCGGCCCCATATATCATGTCCCGAATCGTTGGGAACAATAACTTTAAAAAATTTTTCACAAGGCGCCAGTGAAGCGATAGATTTGGACCAACAACCACTCGGCGCCCGGACGAGCGCCTAAGAGAGCTACGTCACGCAAAAGTCTTGCCGAACGTGCAAGCGGAACTCATTTATACAAAGCATTTGTAATGGTAACTGCCGTCATTGTTTCCCCTGAAAACAGATAAATTCATTTCAGAAAGCATCAAATTCTGTACTATGAGCACAATAATTAAAAAGGTTAGTCACCATTCGATCAATCTCTTCCCCCCCCCTCCCTCCCATTCTAGTTTCTGCCTTTCCGAATTGGTGCGCTGACAGAAAAATTGGTAAGGAAACACCAACTCGCCCATGGAGATAGCGTCTTGAGCGCTTCCTGTTTACTGCATTCAGATATATCCCTTTATCCGAAAATATATGTTATAGTACTAAATATGTGTTTTCGAGAATTACTTTTAAGCATAGCGTATAGCTAAGCCTAGGCACCGACGTGAATATGATAAAGAATTGCGACTCGGCCAGAGCAGTGCTTTGGATATACAAGAAACTGTTGGATTGACTTAGCTGGAGCGTTGACGTGCAAGATCCATGAATTGTTCCTCTTATTCCTTTAAACTACTATTCAGGATTCCAACTTGCTAATGACGAACATCTTTTGTCCCTGTCTGTTTCATCAAAGTCTCAACACTTGTGAGCCCGTTTTTCAGTGCGCCTTACTGCATTAGTTTTCCGCCTCTACTTGGAGAAGGAACAATGCCTGCCGACAATAAAGTGCTAGTTTCCTTGTAGCTAAAGATGTTGTTCTAACCAGGCCTCAATAACGTCCACGAAGGATGTGTCCACTACCTGTGGCCACGAGGAATCAAGGAATGTGCCATACAATGTTCCCAGACAAAAACCGAACACGTGAGTCTCATCCACGACCAGCGGCAGCGAGCTGATGCCGTGCGCAACATTCTCTCCCTTCCGTTAGCCCACTCCGTCATTTGCCTGAAACGAGGTATCCCCATACACCGGCATGCTAATTGACGAGCTTGGCGGAGCCAGAAACGGGCTTCGTTCCACGCTTTTCAGCTGCCACCAGCGCTTACACGTTATGAGCCGCTGGTCAACGCGTTGTTGAGGTATCAATGAAGTTAGGTTCCGTCATATAGCCTGATTTCTGGTCTGCTCAAAAATTCTATGCTTCTATTCCTTCATGCGACTTAACGAGACCCAACGCCTCCAGCTTGAGTGCATCAATCGAAAGGCAGTGTGTCAGGTAAAGGTCTGCCACAGTACTGCCCCATAGCCGACTTACATGCATGCAGCAGACTTATTGTCCAGCAAGATGTGGCGAAGCAGCAGCTGCACACCCAGCATATCGTTCTACCCACAACGGCAGATGGCCGTCAGATATTGCAGACATTAAGCTGCAATATCGACAATATAAAGCCACTTCCATCTACCGCGCCACCATTAGAAATGATTGGTCCTGAAAATGTAAGGCACTACCAAAACATACGAGTTCCGTAAATCTACCGAGCCGTAAAATTGCCACAAAACGCCGTGCAAAGATGTCGTGCAACTCCGCCCAAGAAGGAGCCATTCAACTGTACACAGACGCCTCGCGGTCCCCAGATGGTGCTGGCATAGCTTCCAGTAATTCAGAGTCCAGAACCGCTGCAGTCCTACGGCTTACTGAAGAACGCACAGTCACTGATCTTGAACTCATAGCCATATATCTCGTCATCATTCGCACAGCCGAAAGACAAGGTCTCGCTCCTTCCACCTATTATATTTGCACTGACTCGCAGGCAGCCTACACTGCCTGCACCTCAGCCGGCTATGCAGTTCTTAAGACAATACGAACTGAAGACCGTCGCCTACTAGAGGGGGCTACACCACAATTTTCAAATGGATTCCTGTACATGAAAACATTACTCGAAACGGAAAGCGGGCCGTCAAAAGCCGAACGGCCATATTTCAGCGTTTAAATCATCGCTATCAAGTTGAGAAAAGCTGGTATAACTCAAGACATCGTCCAATGACCTCGTCACTGTCATTTTTCTGGCACCAGCTCCATATTTTTGATGTCGAGAAGGCTGTGACGTCACCACAAACGGTGCACGAAGCATCTAGCCGTTGCTGTTTCGGTTTGAACACGCCTTTCAGTCGGTTACTGAAAATTCTGGTGCGTTTCTGAGCAGACTCAACTATCCAGGCCTACCAGTACCATTGGAAAAAAACTCATATAAGAAAATGGTAATAAATCTGCCGGAGTTGCCCTTTAATATGACAAAACGACGATTTGATTATGAGAAACGCCGTAATTTCGACCACCTCGGGTTCTTTAACGTGCACTGATATCGCACAGTACAAGGGCCTAAACGTTTCGCCTCGATCTCAAATGCAACAGCCGCGGCCGGGGTTCGATCCAGGTATCATCGGCTCAGCATCCGAGTGTCATAGCGAATAGACCACCATGGCGGGGCAGATTTTATCTGTATGTGTTTTCTGTGTAGCCATGATTGTCCAAGCCTTCCTCTTTTTGGCTAATATCTCTTCAGATTGCACGGGCTATGATCTCCGCAAGAAAGATAAGTGACTCTAAATAACTAAATCGACAAATACATAATTATTATGCACCAATAAATCGATTTCTATACGTTTTTAAAAGAATTAGGCGCAATTGATCAAGATCAGTACCCTACAAGGTAATCAGTGCCAGAAGGAGTTAACACATTTAAGTGATGAAGATATTAGAAAACTGCATGACTCATCGCTTCTCTACGCCCGCTGTTGCCTCCATTTAAGCGCAACGTTGCGTTGCGCGGCAGTACAGCGACCAGCATGAAGGCCCCTCAGCGTCGCCTGGACACCACTTGGACTGAGACCAGCGCCGCGAAAGAGCGCGAGCTGATGCTAAGTACTAGTTGAGAAATATATATTTTTTTCAGCAAAAGCGCCCGCAATATCGTGGGCCTGGCGTCCACGTTGTCCCGCGGAGGCTTCAGAGCGTTCCTGCTAAGCCTACTGGCGGCTGTACATCACGTTCACATTGCTACAAACAAGACTATGCGCCGGCATGACATTTGGTGATTGAACGCTCTGTTTCTCTCAGAAAAAAATGCAGGAAAATTCTAGAACGTTGTTTCGCTCCATCATGAAACTGGGTTGGCCTTCTGGAATGTTGAATGTAGTATGTTGGTGCCTAGAAGCGCGGTGTGCTGACGTCAGTGTATAGCTTAGCAGGCGACACAACTGGAGGTAAAGTTCATGTAGTCACGCTTGCAGAAAACATGGCATCCTGATATCTGCAGAAATTTCTTGAATGGTGGAAAATAAGTTGAATCTTTTATTCATTCTTGAAAAAAAGTAGCACCTTGCGCGAAAATCCCTACGTTCAAATTTACGGAAACAACCCGTGTCTTTCTTTTGTGACCATTTTACGCGCAACAGAGGCACTATAGTTCCCACATTTTACCTGCCAAAACCGCCACATGATTTTGAGGCGCGCAGAAGTGCAGGAATCCAAACATTTAGAGGACCGGGGATTCTTTAAAGTAGACTCATATCGCATAGTGCCCGGGCATCTAGCATTTTCGCCTCCATCGAAAATGCGACCGCTGCAGCCGGGATCGAACCCTCGTCCTCTGGGTTAGACGTTAAATACCGTATTCACTGTGACTCCATCGCAGAAAAAAATCGTCATAATTTGCTGAATATTGATGCGCCAAGCTTATTTCGACGCAGGTGTCGCAATGCTCGTAATATTGTAACAATATAATTCTGCGTCCGTATTCACAAAAACAACTTACGACAAAAATGCTGGTAAGAGAAAATTTCAGCCAATCCTGATTCTGGGCATATCATTACAGAAGCCCGCTGACCAATGGCAAAAAGCACTTACGAAAGAGAAGTTTTGTGAATTCGGCCCCTGCAGCCCAGGGGACGGTCTGCGGTTACGTTGGCATTGTTTTCAGCCGCTAAACATTAAGAAACCGACCTAAAATTAGCCTTATTTCTGGATTTAGTTTTAAATGCGAAACATTTCTTAGCGAACTTCGGCAGCATTAAGCGCATCTATCTATCTATCTATCTATCTATCTATCTATCTATCTATCTATCTATCTATCTATCTATCTATCTATCTATCTATCTATCTATCTATCTATCTAGCCGCCTACGACTTTGTGCTCTCCTGGCCGTTTCGTTAATACTATTTATACGAAAGTTGGTATGCCACAACATGGCTGCATGAACAAGACAAATGGCAGGTCATAACATGAAAATCATGATATACATGTCATGAACGGCATGATTTACATGCCACGGTCTTTGAGCTCTCCTGGCCGTTTCGTTAATTAGATGTATACGAAAATTGGTATGCCAGAACATGGCTGCATGACGAACATGAATGACTGGTCATAACATGAAAATCATGATATGCATGTCATGAACGGCATGATTTACATGCCACGGTCTTGATGCTCTCCTGGTCGTTGCGTTAATGGGATGTATACGAAATTTGGTATGCCACAACAAGACTGCATGACGAAGATAGATGACAGGTCGTAACATGGCAATCGTAACATGCATGTCATGAGCGGCATGATTTACACGCGATGGTTTTGGTGCTCTCCTGGCCGTTTCGTTAACTTCGTATGTACATAAATCGGTATAGCGAGACAACAATGCAGATCTATTTTACGTTCCTGACGCGTGCTTCGCATTTCCTTGATTCCCACTGCACGTGGGATCTGCCAATTTTTTAGTTAAAATATCAGTACGTAGCGTAGTACGCTCTGGTTTAACGCTGCAATATACCGCACATTACAGAGCGTAGCTCCGCCTCGGAGCCTCCATGGCGTACCACAGTACATGACCGGTAATCGAAAGGTCACGGGATCGAATCCCGGCAACGAAGGCTGCGTGTCCACGGAGGTGAAATATGGGGGCCTGTGTATGTGCGATGCGAGTGCACGTTAAATAACCTCATGTCGTCGAAATTTCAAGCTCATTTTTTCAAGCGCATTGTGCACCTGGAAAAAGTTTTCCCTACGTCTGGCGTTATGACAGCATAGTTTTGAAGTATTGGTGTAGGAAATCGTGCCCTCTACAGCAAACACGCAGATGACCGGTGCGACAATGCCCTTCATTTATCATATGTAACCAAAGAGCAGACTCCGTCGGAGGGATACATGACGCGACTTTCCGGAAATTCTTCCAGCTCGAACGGGGTGTGTTCTTATTTGCCCCAATAAACAAACAACTCATTTGAAGAAAGCTAAGCAAGATATTCTGAGTGCTTCCTTATAACAGATGTTTCGAACTTTCGTGTCCCCGGTTCGTCGCTTTTGAGAATTGGCAAACTTCGATCAGATATCTACTTATGCACAACGGCGGTATCAATAGTTACTACTCCTGTGCAAGGTTTTCATAAAATATTCGTTGGTGCTAAATGTTATGCAGGATTCCGGCGCTGTAGCGTTCCCCCTCTCCTGCTGCAAGTCGACCTCTTGCTCTGCTAACACACATAATCGCCATGCGCTTCCTGCTAGATATTTCAAAATTAGGCTTAAATTGGCACCTAAGACCTGCATTGCTGCAGAACTAAAATGAATGAGTGCACAACAAGAGGTTATGTCCTCCGGCGCTGTAGTGCCGTGGTCATGGTGCTTGAATATTGGCCCCGTGTGCGCAGCTCCAACCTTGGCCGCGGTGGTAACATTTTCGATGGAGGCGAACATGGCAGATGGGGACTTCTGGCACGCGTGTAAGAAACCCGGTTTGTCGAAATTTCCGGAGCCCTTCACTATCGCATGCCTAATAATCATATACTGTTTCACCGGGTCAAACTCCAGTGAATATTAATCGTAGTGGCTTAAGGGTGCTTCATTATAGTAAAAAATATTTTAAGCTCGTGTAACAGACTTTTACGATTCTTACTTCCAAATAGCTATCGTCATCCTCATTATCCCTGTTTTTGTGATCGTGAGCCTGGGAAGTAATAGATGGTTAACTGGTCCGGCGTTGTCTGTCCGGCAGTCTTCATACTGAAAGGTGGAGAGCATTAGAAAGCGCCTCTGCTAGCGGTCTTCACCCTCAAATGCTTCTGTGACATCCAAGAACGCCGCTCTTCCTTGATATCCAGCTTCGCATATAAATTGCACCCTTATGACTACTGGGCATAACAGCTTCACTCACAAAAACCGATTGTGTTTTCCAACTGAACGTTTTCTCATGGTGCGCACTGAGCTTCTTTGAACGATGAGATTTAGATGACAAAACTGGAGCCCATATGTTCTTCGCCCAATTCCAGAGACGCCAATCTCGAAACCGATGTGATCCATAAAAATTATTTCACGTGTGCTAGTGTTGTTGACACGCTTGCGTACGGCAACTAATCACTGAATGTAATGATTCTCGGGTTTGAAGTTCCAAGACCACGATATGAGCATGAGAGGCGCCGTAGTGGAGGGCTCTGGAAAGTTCGACAACATGAGGTTCTTTAGGCGTGCGCTGGCATCGCAGAGCACAGAGGTCTCCACATTTCACCTCCATGGAAATGCAGCCGTCGTAACCGGAATTTGACACCGCGACCTTTGGATTACCAGTCGAGTGCCATGGTGGACATGGAGGCGAAGCTCTGCCACCTCCGTGACGTAGCTATGCCTTTTAATGAACCGCATATTTCGGCGCTAAACCAGAAAGTTCTGGCCTACGTACTGTTTCTTTAACTAAAAACTAAATCCAGCAATTCGTCTGATTTAAGGTCGATTTCTTCATGTTCAGCGGCTCCAATGCAATGCCAACGTAACTGCCGACCGTCCCCTGGGCTGCCGAATTACAGTGTTACAATATTACGAGCGTTACGACTCCTGCGCCGAAATTAGCTTGGCACATCAATATTCAGCAAATTGTGGCGGTTTTTTTCTGCCATAGAGTCACAGTGATTATGGTGTTTAACGTCTAACCAAGAGGACGAGTGTCCGATCCCTGCTGCAGCGGTCGCATTTTCGATGTAGGCAAAATTGCTAGATGCCCGGGCACTGTGCGATGTCAGTCTATTTTGAAGGATCCCGATGGTCTAAATTTTCAGACTGGTGCAGTACTACGCGCCTCAAAATGATATCACGGTTCTGGGAGGGAAAATTCAGCAACTGTGATGTCTGTATTGGGCGTAAAACATTCAGAAAAAGGAAAACAAAAGCACGGGACTGTAGCGGTAAATGTGAACGTAGGGATTTTACGCGCAAATGCTTGTTTTTTTTAAGCATGAATGAAAGAGTCAACTTATTTCGCACTATTCAACAAATTTGTACAGACGGCAGGATGCCACGTTTTCTGCAAAGGTGAGTACGTGACCTTTACCTCCAGTTGTGCCGCCTGCTAGGCTATACACTGACGTAAGCACACAGCGCTTCCAAGAAACAACATACTGCCTTCAAAATTCCAGAAGAGCAACCCGAGTTCCTTGATCGGGCACCATAAGGTTCTGGAATTTTTTTGCAGTCACTTGTGAGTGAAACAGAGCGTTCAATCATCAAATGTCATTCCGGCGCCTAGTCTTGTTTGTCATGTTTGTAGGTATGTGCACGTCGAGTACAGCCTTCAGTAGACTTAGCACGAACGCTTCGTGGCGTTGCCAGAACCACGTGGACACCAGTGCCACCATATTGATGGGCGCTCTTACTGGAAGAAAATATTTCTGAAGTTATTCATTAAACAAATATTTCAGCTTGCATCCTTTCGCGGCGTTGGTCTCAATCCAAATGGTCCAGGCGACGCTGCGGGGCTTTCGTCCTGATCACTGTACTGCGACGTGGCGCAATGTGGCGGCTAAATTAGAGGCAACAGCGGGCATAGAGAAGCGATGAGTTCCGGAATTTTCTACTGTGTCTTCATAAATTAATTGTGTTAAATCTTTCGGGCGCTGAATACTGTGTAGGATACCGTCCTTTAAATATAGGAAGCTCGCACTTGGCTCGGACTCTGAGCGGGAACGGTCTGCTTTGCAACCGCTGCTGATAGCCTGCATATAGCTGCTAATCGCGGTGCCTGGTCACTCGACGTTCCTGTAACAATATTGCGCTCAAATCTCTTAAAACACGCAGAAACAGCTTTCTTGATGCGTAGTACTTATTTATTTAGGAGAGACACGCAGGCTTGTTGGCCGAGCATCGTTGGAGAGAAAGCAGCGCGAACACAGGGTCGACGATAAGAAACACGCACCACACCGCACTTTATTTGTTTCTTTTATTTGTTTACTTATTAGTTCATTTGAAGCCACTAAATTTTTCTCGGAGAGATCACAGTAGCTGCAAATCTGAAGAGAGATTTAAAAAAACTACAGGTGGGGTGGGGACAATCATATCTACACAGGAAACACATACAGGTAAAATCAACAACATCATGGTCATCTATTCGCTATGACACTCGGACGCTGATCCGAAGATCGCGGGATAGAATTCCGGCCCCGTCGGCTGTATTTAGATGGAGGCGAAATGTTGAGGCCCTTGTAGTGTGCGATTAAAAAAATCCACGTGTTGATTGAGTTGCAGAGGCAGACTTGGGGAGCGGCCAGATCCCGGCGACCATAGCCGGTAAGGCACTCCGTCACCAGAGCAGGATTGGCCACCCTGGTGTAGTAAGGGCCATCACCTCCCATGAACACGCCAATTAATCTTCGTCCCTCAGTCCCCAGCGGTGCGAACCAACTAACCACGGCGGCGGTCTGACCTGTGACGCAGCAGAGAGTGCTAAGAATCTCTGGATACCGACAGGCCGCCATTGGAAGCTGACCCTGTAAACAGTTTAAAGCACGAACTTTATCTACCGAGATGAGTCCAGTGGTGCTGTTTAAAGAATTAGCGGACACTAAACGGGAGGTTCTAGGGCTCAGTGAGGTTAGGGGGACGGGGGAAGCCTTCACAGTGCTGAAAAATGGGCACGTCCTATGGTCTAGTGGACAAAAGAGAACTAGGAGTGGGTACGTCCATGGTCTAGTGGACAAAAGAGAACTAGGAGTGGGATTTCTAGTCAACGAAAACATTGCTGGCAACATAGTGGAATGCTATTGCATTAATGAGAGGGTAGCAGGTCTTGTATTTAGGCTTAAAAGAAGTACAAATTGAAGGTGGTACAGGGCTATGAACCTACATCTAGCCACGATGACCACCTAGTTGAATGCTTCTATGAAGATGTGGAATCGGCAATGGCTAAAGTAGCGGAACACCATTGTGATGGGAGACTTCAATGCCAAGGTAGGCAAGAAGGAGGCTTGAGACAAGGCTGTCGGGAACTATGGCGTGCGTTGTAGGACTGACAGAGGGGACTTGTTTGTAGAGTTCGCATAGCGGAATAATCTGCTCGTCATGAATGCGTTCTTCCATAAACGGGAGAATCGGTAGTGGACGTGGAGAATCCTGAATGGTGAGCATAAAAATGAAATATGCTTCATACTGTGCGATCTCCCTGGCGTCGTGCAGGGTGTGGAAGCGCTGGGCAGGGATAGGTGCAGTGACCACAGAATGGTGAGATCTCGAATTGGGCCAGATTTGAGGAGGGACCGCAATAAGCTAGTACGAAGGAAACTGATCAATGAACTAACAGTGAGACGAAAAGTCTAAGATTTCAGGATGCGCTGAAACAGATATTCAGCTCTAACCTGGAAAGAAGATACTTGCGTTCTGGAAGTCAGCGATAATCTCGCACGCATTGTCACGGAGTGTGCAATAGAGGTAGGAGGTAAGATCGCTAAACAGATTACTAGAAAACATTCCCAGGAGACAAAAGACTTGATCAAAAAAACGGCTAGGCATGATAGTATTGAATGCAACTGACAGAATAGAACTAGCGGAGCTTTCGAATTTAAGAAGCGTAAGAAGAGCCGACATACGAAATCATAATATGCAGCGGATTGAGCATGCCCTAAAGAACGGAAGGAGCCTGAAAGCGGTGAAGAGAGGTCTAGGTATAGGCACAAATGGGAAGTATGCACTAAGAGACAGGTAAGGCAATTACATCACGAATAGGGATGAGATATTTACAATATCCGAGGAGTTTTACAGAGATCTCTACAGTAGCCACGAAAACGAGGATTGTGAACGCGGAGGTACTTCAGAAGAGGTTGACATTCCACCAGTATAGACATAGGAATTAGTGAAAATTTTGAAAGATATACACGCGGGAAAGGCGCCTGGTGAGGATCAAATAACAGCAGATCTCTTAAGGGATGGTGGACAAATTATACTAGAAAAATTGGCAAGCCTGTATATGCAATGCCTAATGACTGTGAGCATACCGGAATCTTGGAACAATGCGAACATCATCTTAATCCATAAGAAAGGGGACACCAAGGACTTGGAAAATTACATGCCGTTAGCTTACTGTCAGTCGTCTACACGGTATTTACCAAGGTAATCTCTAACACAATTCGTGCCACGTTAAATTTCAGTCAACCTAACGAACAAGCAGGGTTTCGCAAACGCTATTCAACAGTAGACCACATTCACGCTATCAATAAGGTAAAAGAGAAATGCGCGGAGTATAATCAACCACTATATACAGCCTTCATAGATTACGAGAAAGCATTTGACACGGTCGATACCTCAGCAGTCATGCAGGCATTGCGGAATCAGGGCGTAGACGAGCATTACTTAAGACTACTGGAGCATATTTACAACGCCTCCACAGCCACTATAGCCCTCCATAAGGAGAGGAGCAAAATAATTATAAGAAAGGGCGTAAGACAAGAGGACACAATCTCTCCAACGTTATTCACAGCATGTTTACAAGGAGTATTTAGAGCATTGGATTGGGAACATGTGGGATTTAGAGCATTGGATTGGGAACATTGGCTTGCTAAGTAATTCAGGAGATGAATTACAAGGCATGATTACTGACCTAAACAGGCAAAATAGTACACTGGGTCTGAGAATTAATATGCAGAAAACTAAAGTAATCTTCAATAGCATTGGGCGAGCACAGCGGTTTGAGATAGCTGGCGAGCCCTTGGAAGTGGTAAGTCAATATATCTACTTTTCTCTCAGCTTCCTTTTTTCGCGGCATTCTAAGGAGACTTGTTGGACACTGAGGTCTTCCCCACATCTGCTGCGCAATGGATGTTCACCTCCAGACAGGAGAAAAGTGTGGGTACCATAGGTATGCCCTACTCTGAGACAGCAGACAAGAACATCCCTTTGTCTTGACATGCGCAGTGGTGGCCAATAACCGAACTGCGGCTTAACTACATGAAGCTAACTAAGGACTTCAGCGTCCAACTTCCTTTGCAAGTAGCGTCGCATACTTCTCCGTAAGTATGGCCTTAGGTCAACGACGGGAGCAGCTCTGGATACTTTGCTAGCTAGTGTACCTATCGATTCAGCACTTCGGTCTGCCAGCTTATTGCCCTCGCCCAGGCCCCCAGCATACAGTTGCATGTTGGCCAAGGGCGTCAATAGAACACAAGAGAGCACAAGGTTCTCAAGTTATCGGATTTCTGTGTTTACTGAAGGACATTAGTGCTTTCACAACGCTTAAATATTCCTTGTATATGACGGCCTTGTGTACTTCAGGTACTTCGTGTTTCAGAGCACACCACAGTACTTATGCCTCTGCTGTAAAGATGCTAGTGTCAGAGTGCAGGACCTTGGACTCTTAAAAAGGATGGACCAATTCCTTCTTATAGGAAACGCCGCGATGCGACTTACACGCGTCTGTGCAATACTAGGTGCACGAGTATGTGCTGTAGCTCCATAAAATTCATCTGGATATGGGACCCTACACTGTACCTCGTCACTTCTACAAACGACGTGTCGCAATCAATGACTTGCCACAACCAGGTTGGAAAACGTTTCGCAGGAGTCGTTAACCGATGTTTAAGCGGAGTTTGCCTATCGTCGCTAAGGCTTCTCAGGCGTAGTGAAAATGGCTCTCGTTTTGAGTTTTCTCTCGAAAAGTACAGCAGAGACCATATCACTGATAGTAGGAAAACAAGGATGGTGTTTGCGTGTACGTTTAGAAAATAGTTGAACGCCATGTATGATCGCTGGAGCTCAAGCGACCACTCGTTCGACTCGGCGTAGAGGCTTTGTATAAGACTTGTCCTGTAGGCACCGGTGGCGAGTCGAGTGCCTTGATGGTGGACAGAATCAAAGACCTTTAGAGCGCTTGGTAGCTGACTGGTAGTCTAGAGCACCGTAGTCTAACCGCGATCGGAGAATGTTCCTGTACAGGTTCAATGGGCAGTTCCTATCACTTCCCCATGTTGTATGTCAGAGTATTTTTGCAGAATGTTCATTGTTTTAGGGCATTAAGTTTTGAGATTCTTGATGTGAGATATAAAAGAAAGTTTTGAGTCGAGTACAATTCCTAAAATTTATGTTCCGTGTTGATTGGTATAGCCTGTCCATATAGTGAAATATCACGATTTGAAATAAGACATCTCTTTCTAGAGAACACAGCACAAGAGCTCTTGAGAGGACGCTCGTAGACACAAGAGCTCTTGAAAGGACGCTTTTAGACGCTCGTCGACTCGGCTTCCTTCAAAGATATTTAAGAGGAAACGAATACACTAATACAAGAAAGGCATGTTTGTCTCCATCTTCTCCATTCTCCTTTGTCTTCGGTTTATACTCGCAATTTTCTTTCTCCCGCACCATTCGAGCGCACTCTGAATCTCGGCAAGGAACATCCATTAAGGTTGTCTTCCCTCAAGTACACCGCACCCTTTGCTTCGGTGGCATCGCCCGGCCACTCCATGTGGGGAGGAGAACGACACGTAGAAGCGATTCCCGCCATCGATTCGCCTCTGAACCCACACGGAATCATTGTTCTCCAATGATGTTCGAGGTTGTGCAGCAAGTGAACACGCTGATATAATAAAGAGGAACGTAGCGACATAACATCCTCGAGGAAACGACAAATAAAACCTACCCAAGACGGACGGGTAAATAAAGTGGGAACTTGGACGACAGGCAGCGACTGTGGGTTCGTGGTCTCAAGCGGTATTAAAGGAACACTGCAACATTTGTGGCCACAAGGAAAGAACTCAAAAGCACCGACGACAAAGCGGACATCCACATTGGCTTAGCGAAAGAAAATATCTCTTTTTAGACGGGACTCTGGGGGTTGTATTGTTGATGCAGAGCTCTGCAGCCCGAGTGGGCTGTACCGCGTGACGCAGCCGAGATCATGTATTCGCGGAAATAGCAGTTGAGCAAAGTAGACGCGTACAAAGGAGACTGTGTGTGCCTTACACGCTTGCCTAGATCTCGCTTGCGCATGCACGAACGTGAAACCGTCGAAGGAGACCCATGGAAGTCCTGTTTGAAACTACTTATCATAATGCTGCGCGAATAACTACTTTTTTCTTTCATCCATTTTTTTTCGGCAGTAACAACGGACTCGAAAGAATTCAGACTGCGCCCGTCCTGTGATGTTTTTTAGTGTCCTTGTTTCCTATGGTTGGTGCAGGCGTCATCAATGGCTACACCGCAATGGTAAAGGTCTTATTATCGAAAACATTGCAGCAAGGAGAAAAAAAAAAGTTAAAATTGATTTACATACTTTGGTGTATATATGATATTGAATGTAGAACAGAAACGATATAGGAAACAATATGGAAGAGCATGGCTGAAAATAAAACATATTTGACGACGGCTAGGACGTCGCTGTTGCCAGTGCTGCTGATCTCAATGAAATTCTCAGTACATATTCTCCTCGGTACTGTAATCACATATGCCCAGCCAGGCGGTTGCAAGTCATTTAGTTTTGCTGGAAATTAATTTTGTTTTCATTTCTTTTTCGGATTCTTATGCGGGCCAACTGTGTTTTTGGCGCCATTACCTTCACCGCTGCCTACCAGGGCAGGCAGGCCATCAAGAGCAAGACAGCGATACTTCAGTGCTAAAATCCTTGCTGCCGTGTTCCAAAAAGTCTGGAATCGCTCACTACATCGCAGGATGACCGCGCCGCTGTCATTTTTTAGGTACCAGCTCCGCAACTCGGATGCCAGCAATGCTGTGACGTCATCGCATACGCTGCGTGAAGCATCTATCTCTTTCGGTTTCGTTTCGAACACACAGTTCAGCCGGTTATTTAAAATTATTGGTGCGTTTCTGAGCAAACCGAGCCACCCTGGCTGCTGCAGGACTATCAGCAGTATTGGAAGACATCGATGTCTGAACTTTGTGAATAACCGCCGGAGTTGCCCTTTAACTCGTGTGTGTACTGAATGAATCACGGACGCGGACAAAAATGTGTCGCTTGATATGTATACGAGAACGTTTTTCTACCCAAGTGTTCCTTCATGGCATTTCGCCATGATCACTTGACATTCAAGCCTCGAAAAACGTACGGAGAAAGTTACAAACGCTTTCGCTACGATTATCTAAATGTGTAAAAGTGGGAGAAAAGCCTACAATCACATAGTTCCTTCAAGCCCTAAGGTTTTTGATTGCCGTTAAATGACACAACAAAAAGTGCCTTTTTTCGACAATTACTAGGCGGAATATCGGCATCCTATAACATCAGAATTCTTTCTACGCCTTCCTGTACATTTTTGAAGTCATTTCTGTGGTTTTGCGCCCCATAATCATCTAGGATTGTGAGAGACGCCGTAGTGGAGTGCTCCAGAAAATTTGACCACCTGTGGTTCTTTAACGTCCACTGACATCGCACACATGGGCCTCAACATTTGGCCTCCATCGAAATGCAACCGCAGCGGCCGGTATTAGATCCCGCGACCATCGGGTCAGCGGCAGAGTGCCATAGCGACTAGACCACCACGGCGGGGCTTTAAAGAGATGAAGAGGCATAAAGGATAATCCAGGATACCACACTCATTGTGGGAATTGATGTCGCGCGAAGCAGCGAGTGAGGTGTCTGTATACGATGAATGGTTTTGCGAGCACCGAAGTGACACGTATTGGATCAACAATTTTGTCGGCATTGCTGACAAGCATTCGAAGAGAAAAGCACGCTTTCGTTCGCTTACGAGTGCAGCACTGGCGTCGTCTCTTACAGCATTTCTATGAGGTCTAGCAAAGCAGCACAAAAGCATGCTGAGTGATATTAGCACAGATGTATTACTCCATATCTTGTCATTACAGCAGTTAACACATACTACAACTGCTTTCGACGTCCAAACTGGTAGAGAAGCTCAGGGGAACATGGAGGTTTGAATCGATGAAAAGATCGCATCGCTCATCGCTGAACCGAAGGTTGCGGGATGGGATCCCGACCGCGCCTGCTACATTTCGATGCAGTCGAAACATTGAGGCCCGTGTACGGTGCGAAGTCAGTTCACGTTAAAGAACCCTGGGTGGTGGAAATTTCCAGAGCCCTCCACTACGGCGTCTCTCATAATCCGATCGTAGATCTCGAACGTTAAACGCCACATATCAATCAGTTACTCAATCAATCACATGTGGCTTATACCCGCAGTGCTCTGTCCGTGAAAGGCGGGTATCCGCCACAAGCGAGATTGAATGTTGGCATTAAGGCATCTTGTCAATCGAGGACCAACGAATAGGGGTACTGCAAGTTCAGTGTTATGTGCTAATAGTGGTGTCAGGAGAAGCGTTTTATGGCACATTAGTTCTGTGGATTTCCGCAAGGTGTATTAACTATGAAAAATCTCATAAGTCCGTGTGAATTTCCTTAAAGCCTTGTGCTGCAAACAGGCGAATGGTAACATTCCCTTTCCTAGTTGCTACTCCACCTTGTGGTATTCCGCAGGACTCACTAGCCATATTCATGCCCACGTGCTTCGATTTGCCGATCAGCTTGCCGTCGCGCTCTTAATTTGTTGCCTCCTGGTTACCTCAATTCGTACGGCGACCGCCTCGGACAGCCGATGATCGCAGGATTCGAGCCCCTGACAAGGACAGATTTTTCGTCAGCTAAGAAATCTGTGTCTGAGATTTAGTACCTGTATTTGAGATACAGATTTCTGAGAAATCTGTATCTATTTCTTCGTATCCTTTCTCCGTTCTCCCTTTCAAAAACATTTTATGCATATATGTAGAATTTTAGTGTCTCATGGAGTGAAGTTTTATGCACATTTGTAGAATTGTAGTGTCTCAGAGAGGGCTGGCAGCTCGAGGTCCCAGCAGCGCCAAACTCTTTCTTCTCTATAATCATGACAATAACTTAAAAAAAGGCGTTCGTCGCTGGTGAAGTGGCAAGTTGTGACAGAGCTCCATTCCGTTCGCTGCCGAAGCTTGTGACTCGAAACGGAGAATCCGTATCACACTTCGTTACCCGAGTGCATGCGAAACCCCGCCATGGTGGTCTCGTGGCTATGGTACTCGGCTGCTGATCCGAGGGTCGCGGGATCGAATCCCGGCCGCGGCGGCTGCATTTCGATGGAGGCGAAATGTTGAGGCCCGTGTGCTGTGCGATGCCCAGTGCGCGTTAAAGAACCCCAGGTGGTCAAAATTTCCGGAGCCCTCCACTACGGCGTCTCTCATAATCAGAGCTGGTTTTGGGACGTTAAACCCCACATCACAACAACAGTGCATGCAAATTTGTTGCTTCTGATGCGTATAACTAGGCACAGCGGGCTGCGACGTGGTAGGTTCATGCTAAATAAATTCCTTCCAGACGTCCCGAAAACCCTCTGCTCTTTCAGCTCTGTGGAGCTAGATCTCGTCAAACCATCGGTTCTTGTGCTATATTGTCGACGAAATTGAGTATTTGCGTAAATCTTAAGTTTGTTTTCCCGCAACGACACTTTTGAACCAAAAGGTCTCGTCACTGTTTTGACCTGAGCGCTCCCACAGCAACCCATTCCACTCCTGGAGCACGAGCACCAAGAAAGCTTTATAAAATATTTCCTGTGGAGTGTGTCGTCTAATAGCGTGTTCAGCGATGTACAAAGAAAGGAGCAGAAGCGAAAGAAAGGGAACGCCGGGACAGGCGCTGAATGGCCTGAATATGCTTTCATTACTATTCCGTGGTCGCAGTTATCCTGGCTGGAAAGCAAACGCGCCCATGCATGCGCATATCATCTCCGCAAATGGCCGACTCCCGTACGTTATCCTTGTAGAAGGCTTTCCAACGAGTTTACGAGATTCCAGGGATAAAAATATTCCTTAAAGTGACTTAAGCCTCTATGCAGCCGTTTACGCAAACCGGCATCTACGAGCGCTTTCAACACTGGAAAACAAAGCACCACAGCCCCTTGATCTCCTGCAAATAAAGTGTCATCCATCGACACTCATGTGTTATGCACATTATTTTTCATCAACTACAAACACTGCATCTACACCTCCATTGCTCAACCAAAAATTAAGATATTGTACTCTTTCAAAATTGGCAGATTCTTTTGATGTTTTTTGCGGAAACAGTGTCACCAGGGGGTATGCAGGGCAGGTAAAACAAGTTGTTTCAGCAAAATGTGTGATGCACTTGATACATCGTTTCAACAAGTTTGTTTCGCAGATATTTATCAAGTCACCTACGCACGGTGCTTCCACGGCGTGTCAGTGAGGTGAATGTCAGGTACGACGCCAACTACAGCATGCACCGTTTCAACTTGAAATGACACACGTGACTCAGCAACGAAATATTCCCTTCGAGCTCCCGCGTCGGCAATCGATCGCTTTACAAGGTGTCTAGTTCACCGCACTCGCCTCCACCTCATTGATGATTGGTTCCTGCCTCCTTTCGTGTTGATCCTCTACACCAATAAAATAATTCACTCTGAATTTACAGCGTCGGCCACCATATCAGAGACTGAACTGGCGTCATGGTCGCAGCAAGGCAAAAGCGAATGGTTTCTAAGTGAATAACATAACTAAAACTAATTGATTGCATTTTGCCACCTGCATAAGGAGCGTGGTTGGAGAAACTAAAGTGCACAAATAAAAAAAATGCCCGGATGTTTCATCGCACAGGCTCAACTGGGTATATAAGAGTCCTCTCGGTGCTTGTAAAACCAAGCAGCCTCCTGCAGCAAGACCTGTTAGAGATGGCTAAGTATTCGAGCCTCTGCTTTCTGCTCGTACTGACAGCTTTTCTAGTACTGGCCATGATTCAAGATGGCTCCTGTGCCCCTCGACGCAGGACCACTCCATCTACTACCACCACTGCTCGCACTCCAAGTGACGACGATAGAAGTCCGGGAGGTCCACCACCAGGTAATTACAAAAGCTTGTATCCTTCCGTCTTTTATGTTGGACATTTTACAAGTATTGAGCTACCTAGGAAACGTGGTTGGTAAAAAGCGTGATCAAGTAAGTGGCACGAAAGCCGAATGATAAGTGATGTTTCACCTGGTATCAACTGCAGTTTTTGATCTTGCTGACACTGGCTGTAAAACGCAGTTTTTCGTCTCGTTCTGAATGCCTATGGGGAGGAATATTATAGGCAAGATCAAAGAAAGCGCCTGAATTGATTGATTATAAGCGTTAGCGTCTTTTCTTAAGCTTTAAAAGAACATCGGCACATAACCGCCTCCACAAAGGAACGCTGTGCGTTACCCGTGATGATTTCCCCTATGAGGCGTTCGAGCCGTCGACACTTCAATTAAGAGAACAGTACACTTCCGTTGCAGAATTTCCTTGTTTATTCTAAAATGAGATGAAGAAATCAAGTGTTTCCCTCCAGGCTGTTTTGTACATGTGGTAGAATTGCAACTCTCACCGACTTTAAAATGACCATCTGCAATGACGCCTTTCAAACGTATATTAAAGCCTAAATGGTTTGATGGCTCATTTTCTCTGCGACTTTTATCTATTTTTGCTACTGAATTTCTCTTCTTTCTTTTAACATTTCATTTGATTTTCTTGCAAACACGCTTTCAAGGCCATTTGTAGAATTTCTCTAATAACATTTTTTTCAGTTATGCCTATAAACCTTAACGTAAAACTCTCTGTGCTGCATACTTAAAAGTTCGGAAGTTAATGAGCTTATTAATTGATTTTTTTTACTTTTCTTGTTGGCTTGTTCCATTGAAGACACCTGTTTGTGAATACATATCTTAGTGAGAAAAAGGAGACCTTACACTATCTTAAAAATTTGCATGTATGACACGTTCTGCCCTTCGTAATCACTAGCTCGATGCTTATAGTTTGCGCTGCTGTTTTTATGCACTGTGACACCGCAAGTTCCTTGAGCTATTCAGCTACGCTCTCACAATCATCACTGCGATTGGTGAAAATGATAGAGCCCCTTGTATTGTGCGTCATCAGTTCGCATTAAAAACCCGCGCCGGTTCAAAATTCCCGGAGTCAGTCACAACGGTGTGGCTGGTAATTATGTTGTGGCCTTGCCATGCAAAACCTTACACTTATTATTAATGGACAGTTCTTTTGGGACAACCCAGCGCATTGTAAAAATATGGGCTGGTTTTCTATGGCGATATAAATGTTTACACACTTAATACTCTACATCACAATGCGTATGCGATGGATAAAAAGCCTATGGTGTGGCAGGTTAGGTTTACAGCCTGGTGTGGGTCAGAACGAAAGTTTGTGCGGGCCAAATCTAGACGCCGACCAAGCGCAAAAGGAAGTGTTAACGGTGTGTCATTGGTAATAGTGGAGGCACGAATTTGGAGGCATAGCGCCGACGCAATTATTTGGGTTGAAAATAATAGGGAGGGAAAGATAGAAATAGCACCATTTCAGTGCTCCAAGAAGAGCACATCCAGGTATCAGAAATGGAAAATTACATTCCTCTTTTTGTTTTTATTTTCAAATGAAAATCGTTGTTTTGTAGTCGAGTGAGGCGATTATTTGCTGTTTTATCAAGCAATCGTTCACGGCGAAAGAAACACTCCCTGGCGTACAAACGCAAAAAGTCCTAGAGCGAAGCTTAGTCACCTGAGCAATTTGAACCCCCTTTATATTCTACCATAAAAGAAAGAAAGATCGAAAGAACGAAAGAAGGGAGGAAAGAAAGAGAGAAAAAAAGAGAGAAAGAAATAAAGAAAGAAAGAAAGAAAGAAAGAGAGAAAGAAAGAAAGAAAGAAAGAAAGAAAGAAAGAAAGAAAGAAAGAAAGAAAGAAAGAACGCACAGGCCAAGGTTCCCTTCCCCTCATTTTCCCAACACAGAAGGGCTCCTTATTTTATTACTTTTTTGCTATTTCCCCTTCTTTATTGGGTGTATCACAACGGCTTTTTCGCGTATTCAGTATATAGAGATACTTACGAATTTTGTTCTTTGCCTGATATTTTTTAAAGAAAGCAATGTATTTTGTTCCAATGGTTTGGGTTTAGATCAGTCCACCTGTACTGCGCAGGCTTCTTCTTTAGAAAGCAACATTAGAAAGCTATCTGTAGCAGGCATGAGTTCACATCTTTAAATCATTGCACGCACAGCCGACATTATTTAGTTGATACTGATTGCCACTTGAATAGCTGATCATGCGATCTTTGTTCAGCTTTACGTTGCGACGTATCTCGGGAGACAACAAGTTGCATACGTAGGTTTTAAGCCTAATGGTAACATTCAGTATGTCTCTTTCTTATGATATGCTCTCCCATCTTGACAGTTTACAAAACTTCCGAACTAACTCATGCAGCTAACATTACCCCTCATCATCTAGAGGAAAACAAAGATGCTTTATTATCACCTGATGTATAGCTGAGCAAAACTGAGCCTTTCTATACTCTGTTAGAGCTTAAGGGGATGTTTGGAAACTTTTGTGATATAAAGGTTGCTCTAAAATATTTCAGTTATGTAGTGAAAAACAACTCGGCAGCAATTTTTGCTCCCCATATTGTCACACCCGGGAGAGTATGACACTTATTTTAAAGGTTACTAGTTCTTTGAAAACTTAGCTGCACGTTCTTTTTACATTCTTAAAGTGACCCTATTAATTTAATCTCTCTTATTGTAGGCTTGGGATCCAAACCGACGTAGGGGTGGACTTCCAGGAGGAGGAATAGGAGGAGGTGAGAAGAACCCCGGTCGATGAGCCCTTGCACGTTGAAAGCAGTGCAGCCAGCCCCGTCATCGGGAAATAAAAGCGTGCAATAAAAATGTCTGGCAAATGTCACGCATTAGCGGAAATTGTTTCGCGAAACAGTGGCACAAAGCTATTACACATAGTTTGACCGTTAGGGTAATAATACTTAGCAGCCAGTTGTTAACTTGACATAGCAATTTTTAAGATGGGCACCATGATACGCATTCCTCATCTCACTATATATATATATATATATATATATATATATATATATATATATATATATATATATATATATATATTATATATATATATAATCACAAAGTCACAGTGACAAACATATTATTTAGGATTTATTCTGACGTTTCGGCTGGAGACCAGCCTTTTTCAAAGGTGAAAGTTTTTCATGGGCGCATGGCTTTTAAGTGCACTTCACGAACATGCAAAATGAGGGGTGGAAAGGGGAGAGCTCACAAAAACAGGGGGGTTTGGGATACAGAGGTGTGTCCAAGAAGCAAGGGCCAGTGCAAGATGACGTCTGCGTCTGCACGGCGCCTCCATAACAACGAACGTGTGGCCCGAGGTCGTCTGGTAGCAGATTGTAAGCCCTCGTTAGCAGACACTCGCGCTGCCATCACCTAAGTCCATGGTGCACCAACTCCCGCAGTGCTTTTTATCCTTCTTCCCCTTACCCCTGTGAGGAGTAGCAGGCCAGAGACTCACTCTCCAGGCCGACATCTGCTCCTTTCCTCTCATTAAATGCTTTCTTCTTCCCGCAGTGCAGCGCAGAACCGCTGAAGCCAAATGTCGTTGTTGTGTGGAGTACAAAGGAGTGGGAGGGGGGGGGGAAGGGGGGAAAAACAGGTTGCTCTGTGCGCGGTCGGTACCAGTGCAGTTCAAAGGATCGTCCCCGCGCCGAGTTTCACGGAAAACGGAGGATAGAAAAAGAAACGCAGCGCATACGCGAACAATCCTGAATGGTTTGGTCCATGAAAGACATGTACACACACGAACACACACAAAAAGAGAGAAAAATATAAAAAAGAATAAAAGGAGAGAAAACATCACACAGGAAGGAGAGTCGTTTAGTTTAACGAGTCATACTCCGCGGAACCCGTTCTCTAGCGAAAGTGCGTGATGCTCAGCCCAAGCGGGCGTCGAGGGGACACCATACACCAGAAACCGTCAGATAAATCTAAATTAATATGTTTGTCACTGTGACGTTTCTGATAGTTACTATTTTCCCGATAGCCAGAAATTTTATTGATTATATTTTATATCTATAATATCTATATATATATATATTACTGCTTTATTAATTACTTTGCAGTGCACTTCTCCCTCATTGTGACTTTGTGCATGACTGCTTCTCATGTTTATTGTAAGAGGAATGTACTGCGGAAGTTCACTCTTTTTTTTGTAATGCCCCCCCTTACACAATGCTTCTTTGGAGGCCTGTAACGTATTTTTAAATAAATAAATAAATAAATATATACTATCAGAAACTCACAGTGTCAAACATAGGATTTATTCTGACGTTTCGGCTGGAGGCCAGCTTTTTTCATCCTTGAAAAAGGCTGGCCTCCAGCCGAAACGTCAGAATGAATCCTATGTTTGTCACTGTGACTTTCTGATAGTATATTTATCCTGATAGGCAGGAAGAATTTATATATATATATATATATATATATATATATATATATATATATATATATATATACACGCAGGCGTGCGTTATGATGGGAGTGGTCAGGCGTGATAAAGAAATGAAGGCCACTGTAAAAGAGTAACGACGGAAGGTTTGTTATACAACAACCTTTGTTGCAACCTTCCGTTATTACTGTTGAAAGGAGGCCTTACTTGACTACAGTACGGAGTGGAAACCTCAGCCTATTAGGCTGAGGTTTCCACTGGCCTCAACCCTGGCCCTGGCCTCAACTGAGATCCGTCGGAACAGTGCAGTTGCTCTGTTATCATTTATCTCAACATAACTGGCAAGGATTAATTGATTGATCTGGGGGGTTTAACGTCCCAAAACCAGCTCTGATTATGAGAGACGCCGTAGTGGAGGTCGCCGGAAACTTCGACCACCTGGGGTTCTTTAACGTGCACTGACATCGCACAGCACACGGGCCTCAACATTTCGCCTCCACCGAAATGCAGCCGCCGCGGTCGGGACTTCGATCCCGCGACCTTCGGATCAGCAGTCGAGTGCCATAGCCACTAGACCACCGTGGCGGGGCACATAACTGGCAAGGGTGTGATGTTACTGATGTCACGACGTATCAGTGATGTTACTCATACCACCCTCCATTGTTGTCTGCTGGCCGCAGATTATCTCTCACCATACATACATACATACATACATACATACATACATATTTATTTATTTATTTATTTATTTATTTATTTATTTATTTATTATTTATTTATTTATATATTTATTTATTTATTTATTTATTTATTTATTTGTCTAGCACATTAGCAGACGGGCAATCTCTACCATGTAGCAGTGGACTGGCGACAAGAGTGGGTCCAGGGGAAGGGCGCGCCCGCTCTCCCCTACTGTATGGCACAGACATACAGACAGGCAGTTGAGCAGTCTCGCATTTAACAGATACGCTACTGATAATTAAGAAATGAAGGAAAACACTGGCAGACCCATATTTTGAACGCTCTTCGTTCTTATCTCGCGCTCGTGCCTTCGGGCTGCTACTACATAAAGATAGAGGCGTTTCATCAGACTTCTTTCGCGATGCCCTCAGCCCATTATTATAAGAAGGGAGGTATGCAACACAGAAAACGGGCATGTGCCAACAGCTCCTCATAAAGCATGGCCATGTACATATATAGATTAGCAATGGGGCGGGCAAGGGAGGTGAGCAGGATTAATGTGAGCATGAGGACGAAGGAAAGGAGAAAGGAGAGGGAAGATCCTGGCAGGACCTTGCGCAGTATGATCTATGCGCCACAGAAAGTTTCCACCCAGTAAACGCGTGTTCCGTGGCCGTCGCATTTTCGATGGAGTAGGGTCATCCCACGCCAACTGTCCCAGCTGTGGCGCTCGACAAAAATGAACTTCTTTCGAAAAATTCCAGAAAATTACACGGAAGTCAGCCTTACTTCCACAGCACCTTCCGGAAATATATTGAGCAGGAAAAATTTTTAAGCTCATGGGGATGATTTGAATTTCGCAATACAGCAGAAAAAAAGGCGCCAGAAAGAAATTTCTGAAAATCAACCAATGTGCCAATCGTTTTCAAATATGCATTTTCGCATTGTCATAGCATTTATCTTCACTTACAAAAATGTTTCGCAAGTATTTGTTCATGTTCCTCACTGCTTAGTTCCGAGGTGAAAGTGGTCAAATTGCAGCGTTTTAGTAATATTTTCCTGAAAAACGGTTCTTGCAAGAAAACCTGCAAATGTTTTTGTACAACTGTCCATGAGAGGTACAATAGTATAAAAAATAGTTTTTGTCTTTTTTTCTACGCAAAGACTGAAACAAATGAGTACACTTGACAAAGACACCATGTTTTCCTATGTTTAGGCATCAACTGCACCCTAAGGTGGTCCATGAAAAAATAAACAGAACAGGGCATATAGTTGAACAACGTAAGCGCTTTTGAAAGAGCAAGTTTCATCGAGGTAATGTTCGTATTCTTTGAGAAAAAGAAAATTTTGAATTTGAGTCCCACTACTGTCCTTCTATTGCTCCGTGATTCGCCTTCTCCTTATGGCTTGCTGGCGGGAAACACAAAACACCTTGCCTCGCCGCGTAAAATAAAAAAATAGCGCGTGAGCAGCTTGTGCTTTTTCTATCTTTTCGTTCCTACCTCAGCTTCCGTTTCCTATATAAAAAGCGACAACAACACAGGGACACATTTAACTGTACGCTTGGCTTAGAAACCACCGTGTGCCCATAACAAAAAACGGTACCTTTCCCGTGCTGCTCTGACAATGAGAAATAATGAACAGTAAAGCGTATGTACTTGCGAAGCATTAGAACATTCAAAGCAGCAACTTTTATGAACGTAATTTACGTTTTCATTAAGAAAAACACTTCCAAACTGGTTGTTGTCTTTTTTTCCGCTCCGCAGTTTGATGTCTCTTAACAGTATGTTGTCGGGCAATACGAATAAACTTACCTTGCCGCGTAAAATAAGAGATGGCGTGTCCGCAGCTTATGGCTTTGGAATCTTTTCGTTCCTACGTCAACATTCTCTTCTTATATAAAAGGCAATATCAAAGAAAGACATTTAACCACACTCTTGGCTTAGAAACCGCGACGCTCCCTTAATAACAGCGGTACATCTAGCGTGCTGCTTTGACAAGCAGTTCGCTGAACAGGAAACGAGGAAGAAGAGTGGGGCTTCAGCGTAGCCTCTAATAGTGAATCCAAACCACGAAAACACAAGTCCTTGCCTCGGTGGACAGCGCAGCACGTGATGACCCGCCGCGTATTCATGCTACCTGTACGTCGTCGGCGACCCTCACAAACGGAAACCACTAAGCTTTTCATCACATCAGGATTTTGGCGGTTGCAAGCCGACTCATCATGCTCGAATAGAATATCGCAATGTGTTAACATGCATTGTTTCTATATCGCGAGCATGTTTCGCCTTCTCAATCATAGCAGACCACTGATACCTGTATAGAACAAAACAAAAAAGAACAACATGACTGCAGCCTGACCATCGCCAACCGCCGTTTACTTCAGCCGTCTTTCTTTTACCTTGGACGCCGGCTCTTCGTCTATCCTTGCTTGCTTGCATAACAGCTGACCGTGAGACATTAAATTCGTGCTCCTAGTGGCGCAGCGTGGAACGCTGCAATTGATTTGAGGCCCATTGTGAAACTACACGCGTAGGAGGTTGCATATGAATATTTACAGTAGCACGTGAGGTGCTCACCATCGGCTTAACTCGGTGTTTGTGAGGGTCAGGGACGACGTACTGACAGTGTTGTATACGTTCCTCCAGAACAGGAACGAAAACTCCTTCGTCGTTTCTTCACAATTTTGTAACGAGTTCCCGTTACAAGTTCCTTTAACAGAAAAGGAACGCGCTCCAGTTACATATCGAAAATTGGAACGTGTCGTTACATTGACGTTACATTTGATTTCTAAAATCGGAAATTAATCTTGAGGCAAATTAAAGTGAACATATTAAATCTCGCATCGACCTTTGTATAATTGAAGAATTTCAACCATACCGGCGGCACATTATCTGGAGACAAAGAACATCCAAAGAAACGCTCCCGAGGCAATTCAAGGAGCATCGAACATACTACGGACAACTCCACTCTAACTTTGGCGCTAGTCTATTACATGTGCAACACTTTGGACGTCAGTCTTCAGATGCGTAGCCAGGATACTGCGCCTCCAATATTCAAATAGGTAGTTGCTCACATGCACCAGTGCATGTAACAGAGCTGCATTTGACACTAAAAGCTAGTAATAGACCTTTTGTTTAGGATAGCATATAAAGATTTGTGCCTGACCCGTGCCACTGCGCGCGAATACTGGAACAAGATTCCCCAATGTCCGCCAGCCTTCGCGATCCTAAACGATTTTGCTCAAAACTGGTGGCCTTTGTAGAATTTTAATAAACTATTTGGATATTCTGGATATATTGTTATTACTTAGTTCTTATCACTTTAAAGTATTTGTGATATACTAAACTTTTCTTGTTAATTATAGCTGCGTTGAGTGTATGCCGGTGTGAGGAATTTTAATAATGCTATCTTGTGCCATTAACGCCGAATTAAATCACACGGGACTGTTTTCTTCTTTTCTTCGTGGCATTAGAAATAACCATTATTTACCTGTTCAATTTGTAGGCACAACGACATTAAAGCAAGGCTGAAATGCTGTTATGGTGCAGGAAATAAATAAGAAAACAAAAACCCTCACACGCATAATTTGACGGGATGCCCACCGAAAATGACCCACACCACACAAGCATAATTGACTAATTAACAGGGAATTCCTGTGCAGCTAACCCTTTGGTCGCGTGCTAGTGATAGCAATGAAACCATAGTTTTTAGCCCCGCCACGGTGGTCTAGTGGCTATGGTACTCGGCTGCTGATCCGAGGGTCGGGGGATCGAATCTCGGCTGCGGCGGCTGCAATTCGATGGAGGCGAAATGTTGAGGCCCGTGTGCTGTACGATGTCAGTGCACGTTAAAGAACCCCAGGTGGTCGAAATTTTCGGAGCCCTCCCTTACGGCGTCTCTCATAATAAGAACTGGTTTTGGCAAGTTAAGCCCTACAAAGCAAGCACCATAGTTTTTATTAGAAACAAACTGGGCATCTCCGAACATAATTAACCAGGTCCGAGTTAGAGCGATGCTAACTTCGCTCAGCATCACAAGAACGCGCGTAAGGATGTTCAGCACACGTTCGCGTTAGCACGTGTAATATCCTTTCGAAAAGCCTTTCGTTTCTGAATTTCGCCGAGGCATAGGGCTGTTGACCCTATATTAAGGTGCGGCCCGTTCAGTTCAATTTTAATACCTCGAAGAGATTGACGCACACAGTGTCTTATAAATATTGACAACTATGGCCGTAACCACCTTCTCAGAACCAATGCGGGGAGAGACGACATAGTAAAGCACGCGTTGACACTGGTTCAGTTCGGAGGGAGCCCTGGCGGCGGGATCGTAAGGGACCAAAGGAATTTCGCTGTTGCACGCAGTTCCTACCGCGTTGCCGTACACCCATACAGGGCTGGCTGAGAGCCGGAAAATACGTGCCCAGCGGTCATAGTAACCGACCACCGCCAAAGAGCAGAGGGATACCCTGACGTCGTGCAGCCACAGGGAAGGGGAAGCGTTGCCCTAGTCGAATCATCGAAACCGCAATACAATGGCGTTTTCGTGCGCGATTTTCTATGACGGACCGATAGAGGCGGCAGCAAAATGGGGACTCCAGGGAGGGCTTGTTACAGCCCAGCCTGTCCGCCCTGCATGATGTGCTGCGTACGTGCGATCGTCGTGGAGTGGAACGGGTATGGAAGGAGCGCCATTCCCTTTGCCGTTCCTGCGTAAATGTAACGCTTTTCCCGGTACAGTTCCACTAATCCCAAATGGAACTATGGCGTTCCTTCGTTCCTCCCAGAGGGAACTCGTTCCAGGAGCGTCGTTCCTTGGAACGACGTTCCGTACAACACCGCATACAGGTAGCATGAATAGGCAGCGGGTCATGACGTGCTGCGCTGTCCATCGAGGCAAGGACTTATGTTGTCGTGGTTTGGATTCACTATTAGAGGCTAGGCTGAACCCCCACCTTTCTTCCTCGTATCCTGTTCAGCGAACTCCTTGTCAAAGCAGCACGCTAGATGTACCGCTGTTATTTTGGGGGCATCGCGGTTTGTAAGCCACGCGTGTGGTTAAATGTCTTCCTTTGATATTGCCTTTTATATAAGAATAGAATGTCGACGTAGGAACGAAAAGATTCCAAAGCCATAAGTTGCGGACGCGCCATCTCTTATATTATGCGGCAAGGTAAATTGATTCCTAGTTCCCGACAACGTTGATAAAAGTTTCCGCTTTGAAAGTTCTAATGCTTCGCAAGTACATACGCTTTACTGTTCATTATTTCTCATTGTCAGAGCAGCACGCAAAAGGTACCGTTGTTTTTTTTTTTTTTTGAAGACACGGTGGTTTCTAAGCCAAGCGTACAGTTAAATGTGTCCCTGTGTTGTTATCGCTTTTTACATAGGAAACGGAAGTTGAGGTAGGAACGAAAAGATAGAAAAACCACAAGCTGCTCACGTGCTACCGTTTATTTTACTCAGCAAAGCAAGGTGCTTCACGGAGCAATGGAAGGACAGCAGTGGGACTCAACCTCAAAAATTTTTTCTCAAAGAACACGAAAATTACCCCGATGAAACTTGCTCTTTCGAAAGCGCTTACACTGCTCAACTACATGCCCCATTTTGATTATTTTTTCATGGAACACCTTAGGGTGCAATTGACGCCTAACATAGGAGAAAATGGCGTTTTTGTCAAGTTTACACATTTATTTCAGAGTCTTTGCACAGCAAAAAGACAAAAATTATTTTTTATACTATTGTACCTTTCATGGAGAGTTGTACAAAAATATTCGCAGGTTTTCTTGCAGAAACTGCTTTTCAGGAAAATATTCCTAATAACGCTGCAATTTTACGATTTTCACCTGGGTCCTGAGCAGTGAGGAACATGAACATAATTTGCCGAAACATTTTTGTAAGTGAAGATAAATGCTATGAGAATGCAAAAATGCATATTTGAAAACGATTGGCACATTGGTTGATGTTCAGAAATTTTTTCTCTCCCCTTGTTTTCCGCCGTTCTGCGAAATTCAAATGACCCTCACGCGCTTAAAAATCTTTTTTTTCTGCACAACATATTTCCGCGAAGTGCTGTGAAAGTAATGCTGACTTCTGTGTACTTGTTTGGAATTTTTCGAAAGAAGCTCATCTTTGTCGAGCGCCACAGCTGCGACAGTTGGCGTGGAATGACCCTATACTAATTAGCTTTGCTTTACACAGTCTTAATGGGGATTAACTTAGTTTATTTAGGTAGGTGTATGCGTCATGAAGACGTATTTTGGAATCCGCGACTCCCTACGAGAGGTGAGAGACCGGGCCTGTGAAACGCTGCGCACTTATAGCACATTTGAGAACAAGTCCCCATTGGAGTTGTCAATAAAAAAATTTGAAACATCATATGATGTGCTAAATCCTGAAACAGTTGAACATGAAAAGACACATTTTCAACAGACCGTGAGCTCTTAGTCAATGATAAACCAAGCAAGTAGCACTACACATCCTGTCCAGTGGCGCGCTTTAAGCCCACATCAATGTACATATTCATGGATACTGTCAGCGCATAAATTTCTCACGTCGCCCTGGTACCTTCCCACCACTGTTGCGTTTTTCTATACCGAAAGCCCGCATGCAACGTTCAGCCCCACTGTTGCTGCCAACCGTGTACCACTGTCCTCAAGTTATACTCCGGCAGCAAGAGCTTCCTCGCCTTTGTTGTGCCTACATCAACCGGAATTGCACCTGACAATCCCAGGTGTCAAGAACAAAAAAACTGACCGCGTATCTTGTGCCTCGCTGCAAATATCTCGGAAAAACGATTGTCTTCTGCTGGCCGTACTACGCTGCGTGAAATATGGACGCCATGTGACAGCGCCGTCGGGAAACATGAGCTTGTGCAGAGTCCCTGGGCGCTCCGTCATTTTCATACCGCGAAACTACCGTGGCGCGCCCAGCGCAGTATGCATTTGTCGCACCATCTCTCGCACGCACCGCTTCGTAGGGTAGAGGATTCCTATAGGAGAGAAGAGGGTGAGCGTAGGAGAGAGAGGGGGAGCGAACGCGCATGCGCTATGAGGGTGTGGGACGCGGGAAGGAGGGACGGACAAAGCCCCCGCTATAAGCTGCTTAGCATCAAAAATCTGTGAATTGTGGAATCGATGATATGCGAAGAAGTGAGCGATGAAATTATCTCCGCCGAAATGTTTAGCATTCAGCCAATTGTTTCGAACAGGAGGAACAGCATTGTTCCAGATGAGTACGTGTCAACCTTACGTGGGCTTATCAGGCAAGTCGACTGCACTTAGCGACGAATGGCTAGCATATCGTCGGACATTAAGGTAGCCCCTGACGTCATGCCATAGACGCCTGTTATATCGAAGAGAAATGCAGGCTACGGTGCGCTGATGTGCATATAATAAAGGTCGATTGTGGGAGCGTTTCCAATGGGACGAGCAGAGCTGGCCAACAGCAGCACGAGAGATGGTATAGGAGATATGTGTTTTTAAAGACGATAGTTTTTCGTTGGATACATGAACGCAAAAATTTTGGTCTGTCTTTCTGCTTGTCTGTCTGTCACACGATTTAGCCACCTGGCCAAAGTTAAGCACTTCGCTAACGCCCAGCCATCTTGAACTGGTAGCCTGCGTTCATACTTGCGATCATCGTCGATTAAAAACAAAATATTACGCATATCTGAGGCGCAGCATCGAATACGTAAGCACTAGGAGGTGTGTTCCTTTACTAGAAAATACATAGATACGTAATTCTAAAGACCCTAGTTTTTCTTAGGCTGCGCTAAAAATGCGACGCTATACACGAAAAAAAGGCCTCTGCCGACGATTTGGTGCTGCCACCTGGCAGTTGTCCAGGGATTCTGCGCAAGCTCATGTTTCCCGACGGCGCTGCCAGATGGTGTCCATATCTCACAGCAGCGTAGTACCGCCGGCATAAACCTATCGTCTTTGAGCGACATTTCCTGCGAAGCACGCAGATACGCGGCGAATTTTTTTTTCTTTTATTGCCAGAAGAGCGCTTAAAACGCACCACGGCTATACAGTTGACGCCACGCAACCATTATCACATGTGCTGACGCAGTAAGCATATATGCGATCAGTACCGTTTGGGAGGAGCCTGCGGACGAGCGATAGCCTACTTGGATTGCACCGCGATAGTTCGGGTGGAATCCCTGACGTGTGGCAGGTTGTTTTACGGCGTTGAAGCAAGTTTGTATTTGAATGCATGTGTTTTATGTTTGCATTTCGATGACATCTTAGAACAAATGGCGTGTCTTGCTCTTGTTCACCACATTCAGAAAGTCTGTTAAAATTTTAAAAACTCCGATATCTATTTCGGTTTGCTCTTTGCACACATAGAATATACAATGTTAAAGTTCAGTAACCTGTGGTAAATGCGCGCATAGACCTGGAGGACCACTGCGGGTATTATGTGCATAATATTGTGTCATTGATGATCGTAACATCAGATAAACAATGACACAATGACCAACAATCACTGGTCAACAATGAATGTTGACAAATGAATGTATGACGACCAATAATCAACAATCACTGGTTGTGATACATTCATACGCTACCGTTCGACTTTTCGTGGTTGTGTATACGAGATGAATGAGGCGACCGGGAGAGCAGCGAGACGAAAGCAGATAGATAGATAGATAGATAGATAGATAGATAGATAGATAGATAGATAGATAGATAGATAGAGATAGATAGATAGATAGATAGATAGATATGTCAGGGTGACTGAAGTTCTTCAAGAAATGCTCCGCAGTTCGGAACTGATCAACTTCTCCGCTTCTTACACGAGACAGAAAACCAAGAGAAAGTCACCCGTCGAAAAGGTGGTTCCAAATATATCTCATATCGGAACAACGTTTCCAACTGTATTTCATCAAATAGCCTAATGAGTATACCAGAGCAATAAACTGTTTTGTGTTAACACGAAACAGCATTCTCAGAAGTGTCAAGTTCTTCAAAACAAATTGAATTATATACGGAAATGTAACGTAGAAAATCTGGAGGAAGCAACGGCATTTTTGAACGGCCTTTTCGTTTTTGTCCGAGAACAATTTGTTAAAGCCGCATCATTCAGGTGCCAAGAAGAACATTATTCAAAAACCTTTTTTAACGTAACTGCATTTCACGCTTAAGCACTGCATCCGAAATCCCGGCAACCGAGCACGGCTGCCGAAATAGCAGCAATTTCACGCGTGCGATATGACACGTTGACGACCGCTATGGACACAGATATTACTGTAGTCAGATATTTCGTGTGCATTTGATCACAATCACCCTCATATTCAAAACTAACTGAGAAAAGTGAATTTCGATTTATCGTATGCTGAAGCCTTCTCGCACGTTAGAACAAATAGCGGTATTTCAGCCTATATAGGTTGAATTTTGGTAGTGTTGATACACCCGAATGTTCCCGCGTATCAGATATCTTTCGAAAAGAACGGCGCGGTTGTTTTTGTTGTAGAACACGAAGCCCATGCTGGCATGCTGTCAAGTTAGAACTCAACTAAGAGAAATTCAACTCTTGCTGCAACAGCTTATAGGGAAATAATCTATATGCAGCAGCGATACAAATATCAGCGATGTGCAAGTTGTAAAAGCCCTCCAGTGAGACTACTCGTGGGGAAGGTCAAAGCTTGTTGTTTACAACGGAACTCGCCATCACTTGAGCCAAACACTTTCGAAACCTTTCCGGAAGCACTCCGTGTGTGGCCTTTTTTTTAGGTGAGGTGAGGTTTATTTATTTCTGTTACACAGAAAAAGGAGTAAGAGCTAAAGGCGATCTGCCTGACGGGGGCTCTTACTCCTATGCGCACTCGGCGTTAAAGTACATCATTTGTGTAGAAGAAAACACAAAACAACAACGCAGTGTGGGCCGTACTGATCAAACAAGGTAGTTAGGTAGTTTTCTAAGCATAACTGACAAGAAATAATGAAGTATCGCACGAAAAATAAAAAGCAAAGGTCGCCTCGAAAGGCGTGCTTTTGAAAGCAGTGCCTCCTGCACTCTAAACAAAGATTTTCATGGGCAAAACCTCCACTTTGGTACAGCCTGCGCTATTACTGTGTCGTTTACACGAGTTCTTTTTGGAAAACATCACCGACTTCGATGAGCATAAAAATAAATAATACTAAAGGTCGCGTAGGCATTTCACTACAATGAGCTTTCAGTATATTCAGGCGGCTCTCCACTGAACAATCATACAACGAATTGACCTGTAGGGAGAAGCAATCTTTACGTAGGCGCTTTCGCAGGTTCATACATATTTCAAACTGTAGAAGTTTCTAGTGAGCGAAATTAAAGGCAGGCCATTGAGCCATCTGTATATGATAGGCTTTCGCGAAAGCGTGCTGTACACTGTCGACATTACAGTATGTTTCTGTGCTACGAAGAAATGAAACGCCATCGAGAAATATTGATTGTGATGTACAATAGTCCTAAAACATGTTTCTTGGTGCACACATTGCCTCTGCTGATGGCATGATGTGCATATCAGCCTCTGAGCGAACCGTGGGCGTGCCAAAAATTCGCCATAGCTTTTCTCTAAAAGAAAGGCCAATCACGGAAGTCACTCTCATGATTCAGGAGCCGGGTTCTTGGCTACTTGGGAGACATAGAACGGCACGTTCGTTAGTTGAGATGTCTCGTTCCAGTTCTTGTGAGCACTAACACGGTCATAGTTGTCTAGACAGCCTTCGACGTCCTCGCCAGGCAGGCCTGAGAAGGCCGGATTGCGGTGGCCGTGGTTGGCAGTGCTGGGAGGAAGGGAGGCTGGGACCTGGGCCAAGCGGTAGGACACCGCGGGCACGTCTTGAAACATCGTGGACTGGTGCTGTAAACGGCGTCCTCACCGTAGCTCCAGAAGAGATCTTGAGAAGGCGTCAGGTCTAAGGGAGCTTAAAGCGCTTCCCCAACTTGAAATGTCACGGTTCCGGCAACGCTTTTTTTCACGCAGTCGAGATGGCGCCGACCACGAGCCATGACTGATGATGGCTTTGTACAAGTGATGAAGTCCGACCAACGCCTATAATACTAATTAGTAGACATTTACGTTCAAAGACAACGATATGACCACGAGAGACGCCCTCGTTGAGAGGTCCGGAAATGTCGACCACATAAGGCTCTTCAACGTGCACTAGCATCGCGCAGCACACCCGGGCCTGTATCATTTCTCCTCCATAATAGTAAATTTTACTGTGTCTGCTAAACGGGTATAACCAAAGTCATACTGCACAGCGTATAGCGTTGTTCGTCAAAGTAAAGTGGCGCCATCTATCGGTGATAAACTGAGCCAACGTAAGCGCCTGATCTTTCTCCTCCGGGATTCCGGCGGCCACTCGCTAAGACTACAGGCGCGGCAATTTTGAGGTTCGCGTTCAGAAACGGTGTCGAACTGTCGCGGATGTTTTATTGTACAAGCGACGTGATAAAACAGAAAATACAAGAGGGCTACACAGCGCGCGATGACCACTCTCAAGATTTGACGCGAACCCTACACGCTCTGGGTGGTCGGCCCTATTTGCGCATTCGCTGTTTACATCCATTGCGCTCTACGCAAAGTGCTTTGCTCATTGCTCTTTACCGGACACCTTAAATTGCTTAAGAATGCGGCCAGCGCACTGGTTAGTCCCTATTCGAGCAACCATCCTGTCCGCTCTAGTTTCTGCCTTTCCAAATTGGTGCGCTGATAGAAAAATTGGTAAGGAAACATCAACTCCAACATGTATCTTTTGCCCTCTTCTGTTTTCTCGAAATCTGAACGCTTGTGAGCCCGTTTTTCGGTGTGTCTTACCGCATTAGTTTTGCGCCTCTGCTCGGAGAAGGAACATTGCGTGCCGACAATAAAGTGCTATTTTCCTTGTAGGTGAAGATGTTGTTAAAGGCGATAGTCCTTCTTGGGCTATCTAACCGGACCGCAATGTCGTCCACGAGGGATGTGTCCACCAGCTGTAGCCACGAGGAATCAAGGAACCTGTCATGCAGTGTTCCGGAAAAAAAAACCGAACACGTAATTTTCATCCACGACCAGCGGTGGCGAGCTGATGCCGTCCGCAACATTCTCTCCTCTCCGTTAGCCCACTCAGTCTTTTTTCCCTGAAACGAACTATCCGCATATACGGCATTCTAATTGACGAGGATGGAGGAGCCATAAGCTCGCTTTGTTCCACGCTTGTCAGCCGCCGACAGCGCTTACACATGATGCGCCGCTTCTCTGCGCATGGTTGTGGTTTCAAGGAAGTTGGGTTCCGTCAGATAGCCTTATTTCTGGTCATCTCGAAAATTCTATACGTCTATTCCTTCATGCGACTTAACGAGACCCAACGCCTCCAGTTTGAGCGCATCAGTCGAAAGGCAGTGCGTCTGGTTAAGGTCTGCCACAGTACCGCCCTGTAGCCGACTTACATGCATGCAGCAGACTTATTGCCCAGTAAGAGGTGGCGAAGCAGCAACTGCACGCCCACGATAACCGTCTGCCCACCACGGCAGATGGCCGTCCGATATTGCAGACATTAAGCTCCAATGTCGGCAATACAAAGCCGCTTCTATCTACTGCGCCACCATGGGAAATGACCGGTCTTGAAAATGTAAGCCACTACCAAAAAATACGAGTTCAGCGTATCTACCCAGGCGTAAAGCTGCGGCAAAACGCCGTGCAAAGATGTCGTGCAACTCCGCCCAAGAGGGAGCCATTCAACTGTACACACACGCCGCGCTATCTCCAGATGGTGCGGGCATAGCTTCCAATAATTCCGAGTCCGGAACCACTGCAGTACAGCGGCTTACTGAAGAACACAATGCCACTGATCTTGAACTTATAGCCATACATCTTGTCATCATTCGCACACCCGAAAGACAAGGTCTCGCTCCTTCAACCTATTATATTTTTAATGAATCGCAGGCAGCCTACACTGCCTGCCGCTCATGGGGAGCCGGCTATGCCGTTCTCAAGACAATACAAACTGAATTCCGTCGCCTACGAGAGAAGGGCTACACCACATTTGTCAAATGGATCCCTGTACATGAAAACATTACTGGAAACGAAAAGGCACGCAAGCCCGCGAGCAGCATCTTTTTCTGCACCTTTCCAGGCATCCATCATCGTTCCTGCTTCCTGGTCCCCCGTCGCCTTTGCCCATCAAAGGTCGCCCTCCATGGACAAGGCCAGGACATGGCGCCACGCCCAGTAGTATCCTCGTAACGTTACCTGCCACTTGGCCAATCCTGACAAACTATATCGCACATGCATAAGGATAGAAGCGGTATTTCGTCGAGCACAGACCGGCCAGCTTCTGTCACCAGCGAGGATGCACATAAAACTGCAATCATACCCGAGTCCCAAGCGCCCGGTTTGCCCGGCGCGAAGTTCGGCCGAACCGCAAGCAGGGCGTACCTCCCGTATATTTTTATCACGAAAGTGTTTTATCCCGGGGTCCACAAAGAAATCAGCGACGTACTTCCGTGCGAAAGTAGATCTCAGAAAAAATGAACATAATTTGCAATGAAAAAGTTCCGCCCACAAGGACTCGAACGCACATATACCAGCGATTCGATGAGAGGAGCTGGAAGCTCTACTGATACACCGCCGCAACCTCGCTCATACAGGGAACAGATGGGCCTCATATGTTGACTTCAGCGCTTTACAATTTCCATTTGGCTGCAGACCAGTTCAACTATAGGTGTTCAGTACAGTGAATTATAGTGTTTAAGAAGCAACATTACTGATAAATTGACATCTTAGCCATTATACAGAAGTCTTGGTTCGCTTATGCTCGCTTCCGTGGTACCGCCATCTAGAAACGATAAGGAGAGCGAAGCAGATTGACATGCTAATTTGCCGTTATTCATCGTTACGGTAGTCTTGCCCAGTACGACTAACGTTAAATGCCCCAAATACCGTAAATTGGAGACCGCAAGCCGCCGTTTAGAGAACTAGAGCCGCAAAAACTCTTCTAAGCGATGTAATGACTATACCACTTTCGCTTACTATTACAACTTCCATGCTGAAAATCAAATGCACAACGACAGATAACTGCATACCATCAACTCATCAACTGAGTAGTGTGGTGAAACTGCTTGTTTACGTATTGAGGTAAATTGCTGCGCGCACTTTTCCGATATGCGTGGATCACCGCAGCATACTTTTTACTGAAAATAAAAGCCGCGTGAGGAATCTAGTACTTTTTTTATCGAAGAAGCACAACGGCTGTCCTACATCTGTACGGCGTATACAATATAAACGCGCCGCCACCATATCCAGCATGGTGTACAAGAAAACACGCATAGACAATATCAGATTGGTATCCTCCCTTGGAAAGAGGGAACAGGGGAACCTTTCCTTAAAAAATGCCAAATTTTTATCTCTAAGCTGTCTACTTAATATAACTGTAGCGTTTTGCACACTACGCGTCACATAGTTTATGTTTTGTACAATAGTCCTAAATCATGTTGCTTGGTGCGTAAATGTACACATTGCCTCTGCTGAGGGCATGATGTGCATATCAGCCTCTGAGCGAAACGTGCGCGTGCTAAAAATTCCCCATAGCTATTCCCTGAAAGAACGGCAATCACGGATGTCACTCTCATGATTCAGGAGCCATGTCTTGGCTACTTGGGTGACATAGAACGGCACGTTCGTTAGCTGAGATGACTCCTTCCAGATCTTGTAAGCACTAACACGGTCACAGTTGTCTAGACAGCCTTCAACATCCCTGCCAGGCAGGCTAGAGGAGGCCGGATTGCGCTGGCGGTTGTTGGCAGTGCTGGGACGAGGGGTGGCAGGGGCTTGGGCCAAGCGGTAGCACGCCGCGGCCGGCGTCTGGTTAGTCAGCACTGGTTAGTGCGGCCGGCGAAAATGCAGTCGGCGCACTGGTTAGTCCCTATTCGAGCAACCTTCCTCTCCGCTCTAGTTTCTGCCTTTCCGAATTGGTGCGCTGATTGAAAAATTGGTAAGGAAACATCAACTCCAACGTGTATCATTTGCCCTCTTCTGTTTTCTCGAAATCTGATGGCTTGTGAGCCCGTTTTTCGGTGTGTCTTACCGCATTCGTTTTGCGCCTCTGCTTGGAGAAGGAACATTGCGTGCCGACAATAAAGTGCTATGTTCCTTGTAGATAAAGACGTTGTTAAAGACGATAGTCCTTCTTGCGCTTCCTAACCGGGCCTCAATGTTGTCGACGAGGGATGTGTCCACCAGCTGTAGCCACGAGGAATCAAGGAACCTGTCATGCAGTGTTCCGGAAAAAAACCGAACCCGTAGTTTTCATCCACGACCAGCGGTGGCGAGCTGATGCCGTGCGCAACATTCTCTCCTCTCCGTTAGCCCACTCAGTCTTTTTCCTGAAACGAACTATCCGCATATACGGCATTCTAATTGACGAGGATGGAGGAGCCAGAAGCTCGCTTCGTTCCACGCATAGAAAATATCAGATTGGTATCCTCCTTTGGAAAGAGGGAACAGGGGAACCTTTCCTTAAAGAATACCAGATTTATATCTCTAAGCGGTCAACTTAATATAACTGGTAGCGTTTTGCACACTACGCGTCACATAGTTTATGTTTTGTACCAGGGAAAGAAAGATATGAAGGCGAAGAAATATATATCCAGACTTTATTCCCCATTTATTGCTTCTTCTACATTCTTTCCTTTTTTTTGCGAATGAGCACGTGCTTTTCGCTTTTGACAGATTCGCCACTTTTGTTCAGGCCCTTAACTGTAACATTTTATCTGATTTATTTACGTGTTTTTGAATATCCAAGGATCTCAATGCAATTTTCAATATATATTCTCCTCGGTGCGGTAATAATATATGCCACGCTAGGCGGTTGCAAGTTATTTAGTTTTCTTGGAAATCAATCTTAAAGATCTTTAGCGGATTCCCGTGCGGGCCACCCTGTGTCTTTTACGTCGTCACTCTCAACGCTGCCTGCCCGAGCGATCGGGTCATCAAAAGCAAAATGGCCATACTTCAGCGTTTAAATCGTCGCTGTCAAGTTCTGCAAAGCTGCCTAAACTCAATACATTGTCGAATGACCTTCTCGATGTCACTCTTCTAGCACCAGCTACAGATTTCTGATGTCGGGAAGGCTGTGACGTCACCGCATACGGGGCACAAAGCATCTACCCGTTTCTGTTTCTGTTTTAACACACCTTTCAGTCGGTTAGTGATAATTTTTGGCGCGTTACGGTGCAAACGGCAACATCCAGGCCTATCACTACAACTGCAAAAAATTTACGCCAGACAATTGTAAAAAAAACTGCCGGAGTTACCCTTAAACGTTCCGAAACCACGATCTGATTATGAGAGATACCGTAGTGGAGGGCTCCGGAAATTTCGACCACTTGGGCTTCTTTAACGTGCACTGATATCGCACAGTACACTGGCCTCAGCGTTTCGCCTCGATCGAAATGCCGCCGCCGCGGCCGCGATTCCATCCAGGTACCATTGGCTCAGCAGCCGAGTAAATTGTAGCCAGTAGACCACCATGGCCGGGCAAATTTTATCTGTATGTGTTTTCTGTGTAGCCATGATTGTCCAAGCCTTCTTTTTGGCTATAATATCTCTTCAGACTGCACCGCCTATAATCTGTGCACAAAAATCAGTGGCTATAAATAAATAAATAAAAAATAAACAAATAAATAAGTAAAACGATAAATATTGTGCAATAATAAATTCATTTCTAGGTGTTTTTCAGAGACTTAAGGGCGATTAACAAAGATCAGTATCCCACAGGGTAATCAGTGCCACAATGAGTTACCACAATTAAGTGATGAAAACACTAGAAAACTGCGTGACTCACCCCTTCTCTACGCTCGCTGTTGCCTCTATTTAAGCGCAAAGTTGAGCTGCGGGGCAGTACAGTGACCAGCAGGAAGGCCGCTCAGCATCGCCTGGACACCACTTGGACTGAGACCATCGCCGCGAAAGGGCGCGAGCTGATGTTGAAGCATATATTTATCGAACAACTTGAGAAATGCTATATTTCTTTTAGGGACGAAGCTCCTTAAGGTTTGGGTCTGTCCGCCCGTTGTAGTAGCGCGTTACCTAATAGGAACGCGCTACTAGGAGGGCTCGTTTGGGAGGCGCGTTCTCTGCGCGTGCCTCCCGGCGCGCGAGCTCTCTCACTCTTCCATCTGCTGTCTTGTGAGAGAGAGAGAGACACAGAGAGCGAAAGGCGCGCGTTGACTATGGAAACGCTCTTTTCCAAAAAAAAAAAAAAAGCGCGGGTTCGATCCCGGCCGCGGCGGTCGCATTTTCGATGGAGGCGAAAATGCCAGAGGCCCGTGTACTGTGCGTTGTCAGTGCACGTTAAAGAACCCCAGGTGGTCTAAATTTCCGGAGCCCTCCACTACGGCCTTTCTCTCTTCTCTATCTCTTTCACTCCCTTTCTCCCCGCCCCTACGGACGCTCAGCCGTGCTCCCTACATGGGCTGCAGAAATTAGCGTCCTTTCCTAACCGAACCACAATCAATCAATCAAACGCTTTTTCTTCGATGAACGCGCTACCAGCTCGCAAAGAAGGAGAACGCGCCCTCACAAGCAAGAGACAAGCTTGACGCAGGCAGCGTCTTCTAGCGAGTTTCTTGATCGAAAAATACCGACTGCTCGCGCTGGAGAACCGTTCACCGGCCACCCATATATATATATATATATATATATATATATATATATATATATATATATATATATATATATATATATATATATATAGGCACTGGACCTTGACTTGCAATGAATTGCCGGTGGGAGATTTGACTTGTGCTTAGTTGAACGATAAGGATTCGTAGCGTGAGCGTTAACTAAATTAATCCGGAACTCGCCACTATCTACGATGAATCTCCGGAGCTTCGCCTATTCATCATCATTCAATCCGTGGATATGCTGTGAATTATGTTTTCAGTAAGAGCTCCCGTAACATCATGGAACTGGCGTCCACGTGGTCCTGGCGACGCTTCAGTGTGTTCGTGCTAAGCGTGCTGGCAGCTGTACATTATGTGTACATTGCTACAATAAAAGACTATGCGCCCGCATGACCTTGGGTGAATGAACGCTCTGTTTCTCTCACAAATGCAGGAAAATTCAAGAAAGTTGTTTTGCTCCATCATGAAACTGGGTTGGTTTTCTGGAATGTTGAATATAGTATGTTTTGGTTCTTAGAAGCGCGCTGCGCTAACGTCAGTGCATAACTTAGCAGGCGACAGAAGTCGAGGTAAAGGTCACATAGTCAAGCCTGCAGATACCCTGGCGTTCTGACATTTGCAGGAATTTCTTGAACAGTGGAAAATAAGTTGACTCTCTTATTCATGCTTAAACGAAAAACAAGCATTTGCGCGATAATCCTTACCTTCACATTTACCACTACGCCCCGCCATGGTGGTCTAGTGGCTATAACACTCGGCTGCGGATCCGAAGGTCGCGGGATGGAATGGCGGCCGCGGCGGCTGCATTTCGATGGAGGCGAAATGTTGAGGCCCGTGTGCTGTGCGATGTCAGTGCACGTTAAAAAACCCCAGGTAGTCGAAATTTCCGGAGACTTCCACCACGGCGTCTCTCATAATCAGAGCTGGTTTTGGGACGTTAAACCCCACAAATCAATTAATCATTCAAATATTTACCGCTAGAGCCAGTTTTCTTTGTTTTCTTTTTTTGTGACTGTTTTACGCGCAATACAGACACCACAGTTTCTGCATTTTACCTGCCAAAACAGCGATATCATACCGAGGCGCACAGCAGTGCAGGACTCCAAAAATTTAGACCACCTAGGAATCTTTTAAGTAGAATGACGCCGCAAAGTGCCCGGTCATTTAGCATTTTCGCCTCCATCGAAAATGCGACCGCTGCAGCCGGGATCGAACCCTCGTACTCTTGGTTAGACGTTAAATACCATAATAACTGTGACTCCATGCGAGACAAAAATCGTCATATTTGCTGAATATTGATGCGTCAAGCTTATTTCGACGCAGGAGTCGTAATGCTCGTAATATTGTAGCAATATTATTCTGCAGCCCAGGGGACGGCCTGCGGTTACGTTGGCATTGTGTTGGAGCCGCTAAATATTAAGGAACCTACCTTAAATTAGGCGAATTCCTGGATTTAGTTTTTAGTTAAAATGTGTGTGCGTAGCGTAGTATGCTCCGGATGAACGCCGCAATATACCCCACAATAAATAGCGTAGCTCCGCCACGGAGCCTCCATGGCGTGCCGCAGAACTCAACCGGTAGTCAAAGGTCGCGAGTTCGAATCCCGGCAACGAAGGTTGCATTTCCATGGAGGTGAAACGTGGGGGCCTGTGTACTGTGCGATGCCAGTTCTCGTTAAGGAACCTGATGTCATCGAAATTTCAAGCACATTTTTTCGAGCACATTGTGCACCTGCAAAATGTTCTCCCTGTGTCTGGCGTTATTACAGCAATGTTTTTAAAAAGTAGTATATGAAATCGTGCGCTCTATAGGAAACATGTGGAGATGATCGGTGCGGCAATGCCCTTCATTTATCATATGTAACCAAACAGCTGAGGTCATCGGAGGGAAACCCGACGCGAGTTTCGGGAAATTATTCCGGATCGAATGAGGTGTGTTCGTAATTGCCCCTATAAACAAATAATTGATTTGCAGAAAGAGCCAAGCAAGATATTCTGAGCGATTCCCCATTACAGATGTTGTTTGGGACTTTCGTGTCCCCTGTTAGTCGCTTCTCCGAACAGGCAAACTTCCATCAGGTATCTACGTACGCAGAACGGCAGTATCACTAGCGAATACTCCTGTGCAGGGTTCTTTTAAATATTGGTTGGTGCTAAATGTTACGCAGGATTCCGGAACTACAGTTCCCCCTCTCCTGCTGCGAGCCCACCTCTGTTGCTGTGCTAACGCACATAATCGCCAGGCGCTTCCTGCCAAAAGATATCCCAAATCAGGCTTAAACTGATACCCAAGACCTGCATTGCTGCAGAACTAAAATAACTGAGTACACTACAAGAGGTTATGTCCTCCGGCGCTGTAGTACTGTGGTCATAGTGCTTGTATACTGGTCCTGTGGACACAGGTTCAGCTTTGGCCTTGGTTGTTACATTTTCAATGGAGGCGAACATGGTAGAGGTCCTTGCACCTTGTACTTCTGTCGCGCGTTAAAGAAACCCGGCTGGTCGAAGTTTCCGGAGCCCTTCACTACGGCATCTCTAATAATCATATTTGGTTGCGCAGAGTCAAACTCCAATGAATATTAACCTTTATGCCTTAGGGATGCTTCATTTTAATAATAAAGTACTTTCAGCTCGTGTAACGGACTTCATGATTCTCATTTGTAAAAATCTATATGGTCATCCTCATTATCCCTGTTTTCGAGATTGCGAGCATAGGAAGTAATTGGTCATTAACCGGTCCGGCGTTGTCTAGTCCAGCAGTCTTCTGCCCCACAGCGTACACGTCCAATGCTCTTTCGTTCTTTGTTGCCGCGGAATCATACTCAAAGGTGGGGAGCATTAGCAAGCGCCTCTGCAAGAGGTCTTGATCCACAAATGCTTCTGCGACATCCAAGAACGCCGCTGTTCTTTGATATCCAGCTTCACATGGAAGTTGCACCATTGTGGGTACTGGACATCTCAGCTTCAGCTTACGCTAACGTATCAGGTCACCGTCTTAGAGCGCGTAAAATGTCAGAAATTTTTAGGCGTATGGTTTTGAAGAAAGCATGTCGTGGAATACACACATCAACAAACTCACTTCAGAGCTAAGCAGAGCCATCGGTGTAATATTTAAACTCTCCGATTTAATTCCTTTGCATCTAAAAAAGGCTATTTATTACGCGCATTTCTACTCCCGCTTATCTTATTGCATACTTGTTTGGGGTACCACAACAACTACAAATTACAACAAACTGGAAACAATGCAAAAGAAAGTGCTCAGACTATTCGAGAACTATATTGGCGAGGCAAAACGCTTACCAACAAATCCTTTATTTCTTAAGTATAATTTGCTTAAAGCAAGTAAACTATACGACTATAAACTCCTCCTGCACATACAGAAACATAATCTGATAGACATGGCACTTGCAACATTAGGACGTTATCCACTACGTAATACACAGACACCAATACCAAGAACACGTAAAAACTATGGGAGGTCAGCCCTCACTTATCAGATACCTGCACTAATAAATCGTGTATCTTCACAAATAAATTTTGATATCCCACCCCATACATTCAAAAAACAAATAAGACTTTTCCTATTAAACGATCGTACAGCCGTTACAGCATAATCTCATTTATTGTCACTGCACCTTTATTCTTGCATTGCATCTTTTTATATTTCAAACGTTTGCATTTTCGGTATCTGCAGGTTTCCTAACTATATGGGCGCATTTTATTTTCTTGTGCATTTCCCGGTAACATTCATTTCGCTGTATCTGTGCGTTTTGTATCTTCTTATAATTATTTTCCTGTGTACCGATGCTATTATATCTTATCAAGTTGTATTAGTTGTACAAGTTGTATAAGTTGTATCATGTTGCATTAGTTATACCTAGTTGTATTAGTTATACTCTTTATTCGCTGCTGCCTCTACGGTCCCCCAGGTCCCTTCAAGCTGTTTTTCAACAGGTTTTTTGCCTGGGGAACCACGAACTTTTTGTGTTGAAAATAAAGTTTCAGTTTCAGTTTCAAAAACCGATTGTGCTTTCCAACTGAACGTTTTCTCATAGTGCACACTGAGCTTCTTTTAAAGATGAGATTTAGATGATAAAACTGGAACACCTATGTTCTTCCGCCTATTGCAGAGACGCGATTCTCGAAACTGATGTCACCCTTAAAAATTATTTCACAGGTGCGAGTGTTATTGACAGGCTGGTGTACGGTATCACTGAATGTATAGATCCTGGTTTTGAAGTTCCAAGACCACGATATGGGTATGAGGGGCCCCGTAGTGGACGGATGCGGAAAGTTCGACAACACGAGAATATGTAACGTTCACTGGCATCGCACAGTACACAGGTCTCCCCATTAATGCAGCTGTCGTAGCCAGGATTCGATCCCGCGACCTATGGATTACCTATCGAGTGCCATGGTGGCCATGGTGGCGTAGCTCCGCCAACCCTGTGGCGGTGTTATGCTTTTTAGTGAACACTATATATTGTGCCGTTAAAGCAGAACGTCATGGCCTAGGTACTCTTTTTTAACTAAAAACTAAATCTAGAAATTAGCGTAATTTAAGGTCGGTTTCTTAATGTTTAGCGGCTCCAAAACAATGCCGACGTTATCGCAGACCATCCTCTGGGCTGCAGAATTATATTGCTATAATATTACGAGCATTACGACTCCTGCGTCAAAATTAGCTTGACACCACCAATATTCGGCAAATTATGACGATTTTTTTTCTGCCATGGAGTCACAACTAGTGATTCTGGTGCTTAGCGTCTAACCAAGAGGACACGTGTTCGATCCCTGCTGCAGCGGTCGCATTTTCGATGGAGGTAAAATTTCTAGATACCCGGGCACTGTGCGATGTCAGTCTACATTAAAGAATCCCCGGTGGTCTAAATTTTCAGAGTCGTGCACTACTGCGTGCCTCCAAATGATATGATGGTTCTAGCAGGTGAAATTCTCCAACGGTGATGTCTGTACTGCGCGTGCAACGGTCAACAAAAAAAAAATAAAACGCGGGCTCTAGCGGTCAATATGAATTCAGAGTTATCGCGCAAATGCGCCTTTTTTTTTTGAAGCATTAAATAAAGAGTCTAAGTATTTCGCGCAATTCAAGAAATCTGTGCAGATGTCAGGATGCCACGTTTTCAGCAAGGGTGAGTATGTGACCTTACCTCCAGTTGTGCCGCCTGCTAGGCTATACACTGACGTAAGCACACCGTGCTTCTAAGGAACAACATACTGCCTTCAAGATTTCAGAAGAGCAACCCTAGTTTCTTGACGGAGCACAATAAGCTTCTGTAATTTTTTTGCAGTTACTTGTGAGCGAAGTGTGAGCGTTCTATCACCAAAGGACATGCCGGCGCATAGTCTTGTTTGTAGCAATGTACACGTTGTGTGCAGTCAACAATACGCTTAGCACGAACGCTTCGCGGCGTGCCAGGGCCACGTGGACGCTAGTTCCACAATATTGCGAGCGCTGTTACTGGAAGAAAATATTTCTGAAGTTATTCAATAAACATATATTCCAGCTCGCACCCTTTTGCGGCATTGGCCTCAGTCTAAATGATGCAGGCGACGCTGCGGGGCCGTCGTCCTGATCACACTTCTGCAGAGTGGCGCAACGTGGCGGCTAAAATACAGGCGACAGCGGGCATTCAGAAAAGATGAGTCACGGAATTTTTTACTGCGCTGGCTCGGAAGGTCTGTGTCGCAGCGGGTAGGAGAGGCCTCGCCCTTCTTCAACGAGCGTGGTGGTCTCACTGGAACAGCAACTCTGGGCTTCGCGCGGTCGCCATCGCTGGCGCTTGCGCTATCTCGGCAGCCATCAGAGGGAGTGCGTACTGCGTAAAAGTGCCTTGATCACGTGCTCCGTTCCACGCGCTTCGCAAACCGTCGCAACTCCGTAAGTGCCCTCGCCGCATAGCACTCACGCGAAGGCGTCTACGAGTGCCCGAAAGAAGATGCCCCTTTGATGCCGCTGTGCTCGGCCATGCTCCTCGATGGGTCAAAGTGCACGCTGCTTAACGGGGTCGCGCGGTGTGAGGCGCGTGCCAGAAGACATCAAAACAACATGATTTAGCTAGCTGCTCATTTGCCATGGTGTCTCTGCCTCTCGACTATCACATGGTACTTTACGCACCTTCACGTTTATTCATAAGCCCACGTTTACTACACTTATATTTCCCGCAACATGTGCATCGTATATTATGCCATGCAGTGTTATCGCATTCATTGCTGTCACGATATGTTACTGACACTGTTGGGCACCTGAAGAGTTCTTGTCTGAGAAAAAAACTATAGGAAAGATATTTTCACGGGTAAAAAAAAACAGAAGCCAGAGATGGCGCGTTACTAATATGAAAATTGGACACATATTTTATTTTGGCGCGGACTGCCCTAACCACTCGATACTTAGCGTGTACTTGCTTGGTACACACGTTCTATTAGGTTTGCAGTCAGATTTCACAGCGATGCCCCTAGAAGAACGGGAGCTTTCTGTCTGTGTTTGAAACCGTATTGCCCGTTGTTCGTGGGGTTCAATAATATTTGTATCATACATTCATAGCAGCCTCCACAAGTGATTGGCACCGGTTCCTGACTAAATTAAAGAAATTGGTAGCTTGCACCAACTCGCGCAAGGGTGTGCCACAGCGGAGCTGGTAACTCGTAGGCAATCTTGGCTTGGCTAAGTTGTTACTAGTTTTGGTAAGTGTTCTTAGATCTTGCTAAGAGGTGCTGGGTTTTGCTAAGTGGCGCTAGGTTTTGCGTTGACTCACAAAGCCAAGGAAAGTAAGACAATTTTACAATATCGACAGAGCATTTGTTATGTATAATGCTTCAGTAGTACTAGTTAGTATATGGTCTTCTCCACGGCCTTCCTCGTCGCCCGACCTGGCTGGTCAGCGAATTCCCACAGAAGTTTTGGCGCAAACATGTCGCGCGTGTAGCCCTAGGGGGTCTTGGCCGAAACGTCTCACTCAATAATCTTTATGTGGTTTTCACGGCAGCATGTCACGTGACAAGCTACGCACAGGAGCATGCCACATGACTAGGCCTACGTGTTTTTGGAGCGAAACACGTCAGGTGGTTGACTTGATGTGGCTTTTCGCCCGAAATCTTTACGTGACTATCTATTTGTGGAATTAGGGGAAAACATATCAAATCGCTAGCTGTAGCGTCATGTTACGTAGTTTCGGTGAGGTGTGTAAGTTCAAAATGGTCTAGAGGGCAATATCCGGTTGAGAGGGCTCTTTTAAGTAGTTTTTGTGGCAACATGTCACGTGACTACCTGTACCGGTATGTTCCGTGCTTTAAGTCACTTGACAACTCGTGACGTCATTTTATGTGGTAACGGTACCTGCAAGAAAGCAGGCCTATGGAAACCCGGCTATGCTAGGTAGTTGCTAGGCGATGCGAGTTGGAGTACAGCGGGGCTGGGGCTACGACACGCTTTACTGTCCACGCTGCTTTCCTTGCTCCTCAACCGTACATCCATTCTCCTCCATTACCATACGATACTATGCCTGGCTATGCTATGTCAGGACCTGCTTGGTACATACCCGTTCACTGTGTCGTATATTCCCACACATTGAAGGCTGCATAAAAGCACAGGCGCGCTGATGTCAGCACGTGTGACCAATGACGAATAATAGTTTCCTGTCGGCTCCGCACAGAAAATCAAAAAGCTTTGCAGTTACCGCTGTAAAAACAGAAAACGGGCATGACCTCTACAGAACTTCAAAGCCTATGCTTTAGTAATTGCAGTTCAAGTCTTTCTACTGAATAGTTCTCTAAAGAACTATTAAAGGAGGCAGTACACTTAAAAGGCAACCAAGCATGTGACGGAGCGTCTACATCGCTCAGGAATGCATGTGCGTGCGTTTGAGCGCAGCGTGTGACTGTTCACAATGCTCTCGGAATAAACTACTCATCTATATTTAGAAAGGGCGAGTGGAAAACATAATAAAGAGATATTCAAACAACATCTCTTTCTACGCACACTGTTTAACCTAGCTTGGAGGCTGCCACCCGACAAACGAAGCTAAATGATGAGGCACAGTGTCATGCAACACAAAACGTGACAGCAGGCTTGTCGATAATGAAATGCTGTCCTGTATTCTCAAGGAACCGCAAAAATCAGTGATACCTGAACGGAAGATGCACTGTTGTTCACAAATAGTAAGAAGTTTGCAATGCTTTTTTAGACAGCAGAATACCTGCACCAGCACATATGCTAAGAAGGAGTGCCAATGGTAATAAATTGCATGTTGTCACGTTATCCGAAAATGCTTTATTGTAGTGCGTGTCCATCATTTGCTCGAGTAACAATAAAATGCTTCATATGGCCAAATTTTAAACGCAGTTGCTGTGAAAAGGTATTTTGTGCATGTCTTATTTACACGAGCCTGTTTTCTGCTTAGGTTTATTGCACAGAATAATCTTACCAGGAAAACCTTTCATTTAAAACGGAACGTCAGACTAATTAACATGTGACTCTCTCACGTAGTGGAAGCTTGTGAGAGCTTTTTTTATAAATTAATGGAGGTTTCCTTGGGCAATTTTGCTGAATTGGTTACAGCGCAACATAGACGAGGACAATAGAAGGAAACGAACAACACGGCGCCGTGTTGTTCGTTTCCTTCTATTGTCCTCGTCTATGTTGCGCTGTAACCAATTCAGCAAAAATGAATCCCAACCAACTGGCCCAACTTGCCGTTTTCCTTGGGCAATACTGGCATTTGTAAGGTTCATAAATCTCACGAGGCCAGACAAATATTTCATACGTTCCTCACAGCTAACGTTTCTCACTTAAGTGAGATTAGGAAGAAGAATGTGATGGTCAAGGAGTAGCTGTCGGTAATTACTTATTCCAGCAAAATACTGAGAGCACAAGTGTTGTAACAAAAATACCTGCAACAAAAAAAAAAGCCGTATCTAGCTGTTTTTGAGAGATTTAAGCACAATATCTATACGTCAGTACCCTACACGGTAATCGGTGCCACTATAATTTAACACAATTAAGGCATGAAGACACATTAGAAAATTCAGTGACTCATCACTTCCCTATGCCCGCTGTTGCCTTTATTTTAGCCGCAATATTGCGCTGCGCGGCTGTAGAGTCATCAGCACGACCGCCCCGCGTCGTCACCTGGACCACTTAGACTGAGACCAGCGCCGCGAAAGGGTGCGACCTGACGCTCAAATATTTGTATATAGATTAACTCGAGAAATATTAAATACGAAGCATTTCTGAGCGAACTTCTCCTACTTTGAGCGTATCTATTTATCTGTCTAACCGCCTACAACTTTGTGCTATCCTGGCCGTGTCGTCAATGGGATGTATATATAGGTAAATATGTATGCCACAGCATGAATGCATGATGAATATAAATGGCGGATCACAACATAAAAATCCTGACATGCATGTCATGAGCGACATGATTTACGTGGCACGCTCTTGGTGCTCTCTTATCCTTTTCTTTAATGAGGTGTATGCTTAAACTGGTATGCCGCAACATGACTGCATGACGAACATAAATAGTTGCCGCCCTGACGAAGACAAGTCCGCTTGTCGAAACGTTGGCTCCTGCGACATTCCCTGTTCTAAATCGTATTTTGCGATTTGTTCATCAACGTCATAACACAAGAATCCTGGCATGCATGTCATGAGCGGCATGATTTACGTGCCATGGTCTTGGTGCTCTTACGGCCGTTTTTTTAATTTGATATATACCGAAATTGGTATGGCGAGACAAGAATGTATGACGATCATGGGTGACACGTTCTAAGAACATGAAGAATGTTACATGCATGTCATGATTGGCATGATTTACCTGCCACGCGTTTCGCTAATGGGATGTATACCGAAATTGCTACGGCACAACACGACTGCATGACGAACGTAAATGACAGGCCATAACATTACAATGACGACATGCTTGTCGTGAGTGGCATGATTCAGATGTCACAGCCTTGGTGTTCTTGCGGCCGTTTCGTTAACTTCATACGTATACCAAAAGCGGCATGGCGACACAACAATGTCGATCCATTTTACGTTCCTCGTGTATGTTTCGCATTTACTTGATTCCCACGGGACGTGGGATCTGCCAATTTTTTTTTCCCAGTGAAAGCGCCCGCAATATGGTCGGCACTATAGTCCACGCGTTGCTGTCGACGCTTCAGAGCATTCGTGCTAAGCGTACTGAGGGCTGAACATGACGTGCACACCGCTACAAAGAAGACTATGCGCCGGCATGACCTTTCCAGATTGAGCGCAGCGTCGCACTCACAAATAAACATGAGAATATTTCAGAGCCTTGTTTTGCTCTTTCAAGAAACTCAGGCGGCTCTGCTGAGATGTTGAAGGGAGTATGTTTTTTTTTTCTTTGAAGCCCAGTGTGTTTACGTTAGTGCAAAGCTTAGCAGCCGTAGTTACGCTTGAAGAAAACATGGCATCCTGACATCATAAGAAATTTCTTGAAAAGTGCAAAATTAGTTGATGTGGAAAATATTTCCTCCACGTCTTGCGTTATCAAAGCACAGTTTTTAGTCGGGGTATACGAAATCGTTGTGTTGTGTTCTTGTTAACGTAGACACCTAGTCAAAACGATGCAAACCCGGTGTGCACCACCCGTGATGCTTCACATCGCATCATGGTCCTTTTCTGCGGGAGATGGTGTAATTTTAGGGGCGAAGCTCCTCTTATTCTAACCTGGTCCTGCGTCAGGCGTCAGGCGTAACCGGCGTGCCGGGAGGCACGCGCTCGCCCTCGGCGCGTGCCTCTCTCTCTCTCACTCTTCCATCTGTTGTCTTGTGTGAGAGAGAGAGACAGAGAAAAAGGCGCGCGTTCACTACGCAAACGCTCTTTCTTAGATGAACGCTCTACCAGCTCGCAAAGAAGGAGAACGCGCCCTCACCCGCGAGAGACAACGTTGGCGCAGGCAGCGTCTCCTAGCGAGTTTCTTGATTGAGAAATACCGACTGCTCGCGTTGGAGAACCGTTCACCGACCACCCATATATATATATATATATATATATATATATATATATATATATATATATAGGCACTGGATCTTGACTTCCAATGAAGTGCCGGTGGGAGATTTCACTTGTGCAGAGTTGAACCATAATGATTCGTAGCGTGCGCGTTAACTAAATTAATCCGGAACTCGGCACGACCTACGATGACCCTCCCGAGCTTCGCCCACTCATCATCATTCGCTCCGTGGATATGCTGTAATTTTTTTTTAATGAACGCTATATTGCGGCGCTAAACCAGAACGTCCTGGCCTGCGTACTGTTCTGTTTAATTAAAAAAATTCACAGCATATCCACGGAGTGAATGATGATCAGTGGGAGAAGCTCCGGTTGTTCATTGTAGATCGTGGCGAGTTCCGGATTAGTTTAGTTAACGCGCACGCTACGAATCCTTAAGGTTCAACTACGCACAAGTGAAATCTCCCACCGGCACCTCATTGCAGGTCAAGATCAATATATGGGTGGCCGGTGAACGGTTCTCCAGCGCGAGCGGTCGGTATATTAAATGTGAAGCATTTCTTAGCGAACTTCGGCGAGTTTGAGCGTATCTATCTATCTATCTATCTATCTATCTATCTATCTATCTATCTATCTATCTATCTATCTATCTATCTATCTATCTATCTATCTATCTATCTATCTATCTAACCGCCTACGATTTCTGCTCTCCTGGCTGTTTCGCTAATCGGATGTTTACGAAAATTGGTATGCCACATCGTGACTACATGACGAACATAAATGACAGGTCATAACATGAAAATCATGATATGCATGTCATGAGCGGCACGATTTACATGCCACGGTCTTAGGGCTCTCCTGGCCGTTCGCTAATGGGATGTATGCGAAAATTGGTATGGCACAACATGACTGCTTGACAAACATAAATGGCAGGTCATAACATGAAAATCTTGATATGCATGTCATGAGTGGCATGATTTACATGCCACGGTCTTGGTGCTCTCCTAGCCGTTTCGCTAATGGGATGTATGCGAAAATTTGTATGGCACAACATGACTGCCTGACGAACATAAATGGCAGGTCATAACATGAAAATCATGTCATGAATGTCATGAATGACATGATTACATGCCACGCGTTTCGTTAATGGGACGTATACGCAAATTGGCATGCCACAACATCACTGCATCACAACATAAATGACAGGTCATAACACGAAAATCATAACATGCATGTCATGAGTGACATGATTTACATGCGATGGTCTTGGTGCTCTCCTGGCCGTTTCGTTAATGGGATGTATACAAAAATTGGTATGCCACGTCATGATTGCATGGCGAACACGACTGACAGGTCACAACATGAAAATCAATGATATGCATGTAGCACGACAGCATGGCGAAGGTAAATGACAGGTCATAACATTAGAATCATGACACGCGTGTCATGATCGGCATGATTTACATGCCGCGGTCCTGGCGCTATACTGCCGTTTCGTTAATGGGATGTATGGACTCCGTCTACTGACCAGAGGGCGCTACGTCGCTCTCGTCGGACGGCTCAGTCGCGCACGGTGGAAACCGAGGCGACAGCGACGCGCACGTTTCTTCGCTTCTTTCCAGGCGTGCTGCGAACCACATGAACGCTCGCGGCGTCGCCCTTTGAAACAGTTTGCCGCAGGTTTGGAGCGCGCGTCCTCAAAGGAAATAAAACGAAAAAAGGTGGGACGGGCGGTCGCTGCTGCTATAGAGTTGGAGACGCGCATCGCGTTCGCGTATTTCCCTGTCACAGTCTGCGCAATTTTGCTTCTTCTCTCCGCCAGGCAGTGCTTCTGGCGCTGATGTCGCACGTGGAAAACTCGACTGCACGGAGCCTATACGAAAATTGGTTTGGCACAGCCTGACTGCATGACGATCATAAATGACAGGTCATAACATGAAAATCGTGACATGCATGTCACTAGCGGCATGATCTACATGCCACTCGTTTCGTTAAAGGGATGTATACCAAATAAGCTATGGCACAACACGACCTGCATGGCGAACGTAAATGACAAGTCATAACGTTAGAATCATGACATGCGTGTATGAGCGGCATGGTTTACATGCCATAGTCTTGGTGCTCCTTGTGGCCGTTTCGTTAACTTCATATGTACCAAACTCTGTATAGCGAGACAGCAATGCAAATCCATTTTACGTTCCTTATGCGTGCTTCGCATTTCCTTGATTCCCCTGCACGTGGGATCTGCCAATTTTTTTCATCAAGAAACTGGCTAGAAGACGCTGCCTGCTGTCAAGCGTTCGTGCTAAGCGTACTGAGGGCTGAACTTGACGTGCACACTGCTAAAAAGAAGACTATGCGCCGGCATGACCTTTCCAGATTGAACGCTGCGTCGCACTCACAAAAAAATATGAGAAAATTTAAAAGCCTTGTTTTTCTCTTTCAAAAAACTCAGGCGGCTCTTCTGAGATGTTGAAGGCAGTATGTTTTGTTTTCTTAGAAGCCGATTGTGCTTACGCTAGTGCATAGCTTAGCAGCCGACACAACTGTAGCAAAGGGACACGTAGTTACACTTGAAGAAAACATGGCCTTCTGACATCAGAAGAAATTTCTTGAAAAGTGCAAAATTATTGATCTGGAAAATATTTCCTCCACGTCTCGCTTTATTAAAGCACAGTTTTTAGTCGCGGTGTACGAAATCGTTGTGTTATGTTGTTGTTAACGTAGTCACCTAGTCAAACCGATGCAAACGAGGTGTGCACCCCCCGTGAAGCTTCGCATCGCACCATGGTCCTTTTTAGCGGGAGATGGTGTAATTTTTTTAATGAACGGTATATTGCGGCGCTAAACCAGAACGTCCTTGCCTACGTACTGTTTTTTTTTTTACTAAAAACTAAATCCAGAAATTCGCCTAATATCAGGTCGGTTTCTTAATATTTAGCCGCTACAAAACAATGCCAGCGTAATCGAAGGCCATCCCCTGGGCTGCAGAATTATATTGTTACAGTATGACGAGCATTACGACTCCGGCTTCAAAATTAGCTGGGTACATCAACATTCAGCGAATTACGACCATTTTTTCCTGCCAGGGAGTCACAGTGTTTCTGGTGTTTAAACGTCTAACCAAGAGGACGAGTTCGATCCAGGCTGCAGCGGTCGCATTTTCGATGGAGGCAACATTGCTTGACGCCCTGGCACCGTGCGATATCAGTTTACATCAAAGAATCCCGGGTCGTGTAAATTTTCAGAGTCCCGCACTACTGCGCGCCTCCAAATGATACCACGGTTGTGGGAGGTAAAATTCAGCAACTGTGATATCTGTATTGTGAGTATAGCGGAGACAAAAAAAAAAAAAACGCGGCTCTAGCGGTCAGTTTGAACGTAAGGATTTTCGCGCATATGCTCGTTTCTTTTTTATAGCATGACTGAAAGCGACAACTTATTTTGCACTATTCAAGAAATTTGTGCAGATGTCAGGATGCCACGTTTTCCGCAAGGGTGAGTACGTGACCTTAGCTCCAGCTGTGCCGTCTGCTAGGCTATACACTGACGTAAGCACCACCGCGCTTCTAAGAAACAACATACTGCCTTCAAATTCCAGGAGAGAAACCCGAGTTTCTTGATGGAGCAACATAAGGTTCTGTAATTTTTTTGCAGTTACTTGTGAGTGAAGCAGGGCGTTGAATACTCAAAGGTCATGCCGGCGTATAGTCTTGTTCATAGTGCTTGTAGCTATGTGCACATCGCGTACAGCCATCACTAGGCTTAGCACGAACGCTTTGCGGCGTTGCAGGGCCACGTGGACGCCAGTGCCACCATATTGCGCGCGCTGTTCCTGGAAGAAAATGTTTAATTGATTCATTAATGAAATTAAACATTAAACATTAAACCTAGATGCGCATGTAGTGCAATGGATTAAAGAATTCCTAACTAACCGTTCCCAGTTTGTTCTTGTAAATAACCACTCGTCCAAGCGCCTTCCTGTCACCTCAGGCGTCCCCCAAGGCTCAGTCCTAGGACCACTTCTTTTTTTAATATATATTAACGATCTGCCACAGCATGTATCCTGTCCGATTCGTATTTCCACCGACGACTGTGTAATTTATCATAATGTAACTAACATTTCAGACCAAGAATTTCTTTCGAGCAACCTTGACAACGTACATAACTGGTGCATTCGTTGGCAAATGGCTTTAAACCCTAAAAAGTGCAAATTTATTTCAATTTCCCGCAAGTGTAATTCATTCCATTTCACTTACACAGTCGCAAACGTCCCCGTTGAAACAGTTCTCACGTATAAGTACTTAGGCATAACTCTAACCAACGACCTTTCCTGGGCTGTGCATGCCACTAACGTCATTTCATCAGCTAACAAGACCTTAGGATTTATGAAACGTCACCTCCGCCACGCGCCGCAACAAGTCAAACTACCCGCGTACAAATCATTTGTCAGACCACAATATGAATATGCCGCTGCCATCTGGAACCCTCACCAAGTATATATCATCAATGCACTTGAATCACTTCAGAATCGTGCCACAAGATACATCCATTCTTCATATTCATATAACATCAACATTTCCCTCTTAAAGGCTGAATCAAACTTGTCATCCCTCGCTTTTCGTCGTTGTGTTGCCACGCTCTCTCTTCAGAAATTCTTTTACAGCTCGCTAAACCACCCACCTTACATCACGCAAGCATTATCACGCACGTCACAGCGCACCATCAACTGCAAGTAACCCGTTCACGTACACGAACCGTAACATTTCAAGCTTCATTTTTTCCTCGAGCTGTCAAAGACTGGAACCACCATGCTGCTGCTGAGCCAAGACATGACGAATTTCTGGACGCGGTGCAAACATATATCACACCATAACACCTGCTTTTATTGTACAGTTATGTTAACCACCCCTTATGTAATACCCCAAATCGGGGTCTTTAAGGTAATAAAATGACATGAAATGAAATATTTCAGCTCCCACCCTTTTGCGGCATTGGTCTCAGTCCAAATGTCCCAGGCATCGCTGCGTGTCGTTCGTCCATATCACTGTACTGCGTCGTGGCGAAAAGTGGCGGCTAAAATAGAGGCAACAGCGGGCATAGAGAAGCGATGAGTCAGGGAATTTTCTACTGCGTCTTTATAAATTGCATTAAATCTTTCTGGTTCCTGTGTAGGATACTGACCTCTAAATATTGCGCTCAAATCTCTTAAAACACATAGAAACAGCTTTCTTGATGCCTAGTATTTATTTATTCACGGTGGACATGCAGGCGTCTTCGTTGAGCAAAGTTGGAGAGCAAGCAGCACGAACCTGGGGTCGACGACGAAAAACATGCACCATACCACACTTTATTTCTTTTATTTATTTACTTAGTAATCTGCTTAAAGCCACTAATTTTTTCTCAGAGAGATCATAGTAGCTGTAAATCTGAAGAATTTAAAAAACTAGAGGTGGAGGGGGGGACAATCATGTCTACACAGGAAACACACACAGATAAAATCTACCACATCACGGTCGTTTTTTTTTTGGGGGGGGGGGGGGGGGTATGGCTCTCGACTGCTGACCCGAAGATCGCAGGATGGAATTCCGAACCCATCGGCTGCATTTCGATGGAGGCGGTATGTTGAGGCCCCTGTACTGTGATCAAAAAAATAATCCGCGTGTTGATTGGGTTGGAGAAGCAGGCTTTGGATGCGGCCAGATCCCGGCGACCATAGCCGGTATGGCACACCCTCACCAGAGCGGGATTGGCCACGCTGGTGAAGCAATGGCCACAGCCTCCCATGAATACGCCATTTAACCCTCGGCTCTCAGTCCTCAGCGGCTGTGAAGCAACTGACCACGGCGGCGGTCAGACCTGTGAGGCAGCAGAGGGTGCTAAGAATCTCTGGATCCGGACAGGCCGCCATTGCAAGCTGACCCTGGAAACGTTTAAAGCAAGAACTTCACCTAGCGAGGGGAGTCTAAGGGTACTGTTTGAAGAATTAGCTGGCATTGAATGGGAGGTTACAGGGCTCAGTGAGGTTAGGAGGACGGGGGAAGCCTTTACAGTGCTGAAAAATGGGCACGTCCTATCTGCTACCGTGGTCTAGTGGACACAAGATAACTAGGAGTGGGATTTCTGGCCAACAAAAGCATTGCTGGCAACATAGAGGAATACTATACCATTAATGAGAGCGTAGCAGGTCTTGTATTTAGGCCTAAGGGAAGTACAAATTGAAGGTGGTACAGGGCTATGCACCTACATCTAGCCACGATGACCACCTAGTTGAAGGCTTCTATGAAGATGTGGAATCGGCAATGGTTGAATTAGCGGAACACCATTGTGACGGGAAACCTCAGTGCTAAGGAAGGCAAGAAGCAGGCTGGAGACAAGGCAGTCGGGAACTATGGAGTGGGTTGTAAAAATGACAGAGGGGACTTAATAGGAGAGTTCGCAGAGCGGAATAATCTGCTCGTCATCAATACGTTCTTCCATAAACGTGAGAATCGGTAGTGGTCTTGGAGAAGCAAGAATGGCGAGCATAAAAATAAAATATACATCATACTGTGCGATGGCCCTGGCGTCGTGTAGGATGTGAAAGTGCTGGGAATGGGTAGGTGCAGTGACCACAGGATGGTGAGATCTCGAATTGGGCTATACTCGAGGAGGGACCGCAAGAAGCTATTACGAAGGAAACAGATGAATGAACTAACAGTCAGACGAAAAGTCGAAGAATTCAGGATGGCGGTGCAAAACAGACATTCAGCTCTAACTGAGCAAGCAGACACTTGCGTTCAGGAAGTCAACGATAATTGCACACGCAGTGTAACAACACAGTGGTGTCGATGTCACGGGTATGCTCACGTTATGCACACAACGGAATCTGCACAGTGACCCAGACCCCACTCGCACCACTGATGTGAGTGGCAAACAACTCGGGGTAGGCAATTTCCTCGCCGAACTGTTACGCATGACAGTAGCAGTAGTTGTAATAGCCCTTGCTGTAAGAGTTGTTGTAGTTATCACGCTGGTGCGGATAAAAAACAAGTAAAATAAATTTCCTTCGCGAGCCGGTATTCTCACCCTGGAGCTGATGGTCGAACGCAAGTTTCGAAACTACAAGGTTATGCTTTCACGCTTGCAGAGCGCGAGGGAAGCATGCGAGCACCTTGCACCGGAGAATGTCGCTCAAATGGAAAGCACAGATCTTGCTGGGTCTTTCTGGGGGCGCTCCAGTTCAATGTTCTCCTTTTTTTAAAAAAAAATTAAGATATAGGAATATACATAACGGCAGTATCGGCACGAAATAACGGAAAGCAATTCACAATTTCTTTAGTCATTTACATTAAGCGTTATAAATAAAGGCAGGGGGTCTGGGCGAATAACGAGGTTGATATAAATATGGGGCCAGCCAAACATGTCTTTCGCTTCGGATAACTGTGCTTAGAAGGCCCAGCCAATCCAGAGGAACACGCGCTCCCACGTTTTGCGATAGCCTCCGTTCTTCCGAAGCAATCCGCTTGTGCTAAGCCACACTCTTCATGTTACCTTCACATTATATGGTGTTAGTTCCTAGCGACATAATACATTTCTTGCTGAGCCCCCCCGATTCACATTCGGATGGCGGTCGCAAGGAAACTCAGAAAAAGATCCGAAAAATATAAATTGTATAATACTTAAGTTTACTTGCGTGTGGAAGATGTGATGCCAGAGCATAAGCTCAATACATAATGAACTGATTAAACCATAATCGCCCTGAATGGTAGTTAGTTATATCAAGGTAATTACCGATGTCATTGCACGCGCGGGTACGTGTCTCGAATGTGCAGCTATGAGCCACACGTAAAAAAAAAAAGGAAAAAAGGAAACGGAGGTGCAAAGTCTCTTTCCAGTGCTGACTATCTATCCACTTGATCAAATCTGTGTTTTTTATTTATTTAAATGTGGGATGCTTAACGTGCCCTCTTCTATGGCACATACCGCGAAAACAGCAGTCGCGCCATCGTCTTCTTTTCTTTCTATTTTCTATCACACATGTGTGACAACCCTTCGATCACGCTAACGCAGAGTTACTTGGTCTATTGCATACAACAGCGGGCTCATGACTGCGACGTGGAAAAGATCAGAGGTTGCTTCCACGAAACATAACCATGCTTGTTTTTTTTTTTTTTTCATGAGAGTGCATCAAGTCACTGTTGCCTGCCCATGTCAACGAAAGCTCCAATGGCGTCAGCTTCTTCTTTTGCTTTCTTTTTCCAGCACACTCCTCGGACATCTGCTGATTGACGCAAACACTTTCTTCTATTTTTCTTTCGAACCTTCCTTTTTTCTCCCCCTTTCCTTTTGAAGATGGCGGATAGAGCGCAAAGCGGGTAGAAACGGATGCAAGAGAAGCCACTGATTGCCCCGACTAAGACAAATCCGCTTGTCGAAACCTAGGCTCTAGTGACATTACTTGTTCATCATCGTTTTCACTTAACTCTTCAATTATCGCCCAAAAGTACAGCCAGTTTCTCGCCTCTGAAATCTGAGAAAACAGCGGAGCTGTCGTGCCCGGAATCTACTGGATAGTGTACTGTCTACGCTTTGTGGGTGGCACAAAATGCAGTGAATGCACGCTGCCGCCGCTATGGTAGCTGCAGCGGGACAGGGTCCCGTTGGGCCGCGCACTGTTCGTAGTCCGCCGGGTGTTTGCAGCATCAGCAATCAGGGAACTGCGCTTTTAGCTCTCCTAAAGCCGTAGTAGTAACGCACCCCTCGTCAATGGACGCTCTCGAGTGTTTAACTATTTGTATCTGAATAACGTAGGCCTCGTCACTTTCGTTAAAATATCAAACGTGAGCTGGGCAGAGCAGGACGTTCTGCTCGATATCGAAGTAATTTTATCTTCCGTCATAAAATAAAATAAATGTCAGTGCTGTATTGGCCTCATAGGGTAGTCTGTATACAGAGTCGCGTGTGCTCGCAATTTACTCATACACTCGTGGTTAATTTTTGCATGCCCCGCCACGGTTGTCTAGTGGCTATGGTACTCGGCCGCTGATCCGAGGGTCTCGGGATCGAATCCCGTACGGGGCGGGTGCATTTCTAAGAAGGCCAATTGTTGAGACCGGTGTACTATGCAATGTCAGTGCACGTTAAACAACCCCAGGTGGCCGAAATTTCCAGAGACCTTGACTACGGCGTCTCTCATAATCTGAGGTGGTTTTGGGACGTTAAACCCCACAAATCAATCAATTTATTTCTGCATTTCTTATGTGTAAAGCCTCTGAAGAAAATACCGCGAAGTGCTGCGTAAGCGTGAACTGTTGCGTAGAGATTTCGTTCGGCACAACGCCGCACTAACGCCTCCGTGGAAAGGTTACTGACGTATTGCCGAGGATAACCGCGAAAGTGGTCACACGCGAACTCCGAAACATGACTGCTGCTCAAATTGAACAGGGTACAGAAGAGGAAAGAACATTAGATGTACAAATGCGTGACACTTAATTAACTATAACGTTGTACAAATCATAGCACGGTCTGTTAAATCGAGTTTCAAAAAATCGGTCCCTGGACATGCATAAAAGTTTAGGTGCCTGTGGCAGTCGCTCCTATCTGGTATTTTGAACTTTCACTTTGTAACGCTACTGGTATGTCCTATGCGAGCAGTTACTTTCTTTCTTACTAGTCAGGTCAGTCTACTCGACAGTGCCAGCTTGGACAAGGATCGAGCATGCTCCCTAGATGCTCGTTCGTGCGTGCAAAAAGAAGCCTTTTCCACAGCTTCGATTGCGATTCAACAACCATCAAATGCGCTACAGTCCGCGCCCCTAGTTCCGGCGTCGCAGAGCAAGTTGCCATTGCTCTTGCGTTAACGGACAGTGTACATGACACGATTTACTCAGGTTTAAAGGCCGCTATCAAGCCCTTTCAGATGTGCAGCATGGTGGTTCCCCAGGCCCTAGGAATCATCCAACAAGCCAAAGGCCTTTAACATCACTCCTTGGACTGGTTCCCTGGGCACCCCGTGACCATTCAGGGTGCCTCGCTCAACCGTAACGAGGAGGCGCACTAGACTGCACGAGGTTTGACTGACCATGCGCCGGGTTACGCGTCGCCTCCAGGGAGACCGAATCCTCTCTGCTCGTACAGAGAGACCAGCAAACATCGGTGTCTCTCAAGAAGACTCATCAATGTCACCCGGCTAGTAGACCTTGCCGGGTGACGTTTAGTTCGCTCGCATCTATTCTGGACAAAATAAAGTTATTTCACTCGAACACTCGCTCGCTCGTTGGCTCGCTCACTCGCTAGCTCGCTCGCTCGCTCACTCACTCACTCACTCACTCACTCACTCACTCACTCACTCACACACTCACACACTCACTCACTCACTCACTCACTCACTCACTCACTCACTCACTCACTCACAGACACACACGCACACACGCACTCACTCACAGCCGCATTCCCTTGCCAATACGCACACATGAGCCATTCTATTAAGCAATATTACTACTTGTCCTGGTAGCAAAATACCTCGTCAGCACAGCGGACTTATGCTCTGATATGATGTATTTTTATGAAACTCCACTATAGCACCAAATTTTACGGATTTTAAAATGACATTTGTCGAGAACGGATGTCCGAGTCCTGAGGAAAGCGCCCGACGCTCCTGCCACCAATAACCTCTGTCGAAATACTGCCATTAACTTTCTCTTCAGTCGAAACAGAGCGAAAGAACGAGCGTCCAGAATAAGAACGTCACTGATAACATCTTATTTAGGGATCTAGAATGCTGTTACGCTAAGTGCATCACTTCGGTACACTTATTTCCCAGTCGTTTGTATGTTCACCTCTGCAAATGTCAGCGAAAGGAGTGCTTCGTTCGGGGCCGTCGACAACTTAGAACGCGTCAACATCAGATGCCTGGAGATGCACGTTTCTCAGAAGAAACAACGCATTAATTCATATCCCCTGCGTTGGTAATCAATTACTCTGCACAACACAAAATTCCACTTAGTCGCATCCTCCTTGCTGAAGGTTGGGTGTTGCAATCTTTCTTAACTGTCCTCTACACAAACGAAACAAAATGCTCTCCCGCTCTTGTTCACTGCGTCCGCAGTGACGTATAGCAATGAACTGACACCTTTATCCTGATTGGCCGAATTAAACCGCCATTAAAAGAATAATAAGGAAGATGTGATTATTTCTCTCGCCCTGCGTTGGGAGGCGTGGTTTGAGGACCTAAAGGTCACGAGGAAACAAAAAGTTTAAACGCTTTATCGCGCGGATGCTGCGCTCTCAAAATCGTATATAAGGGCTCCTCGGCGCTCATCGAAACATGCAGCCTCCTCTGGCAAGGCCCGTTAGAGATGGCAAAGCTTCCGAGACTCTGCTTTTTGCTTCTACTGGCAACATTGCTCGTACTGGCCATGGTACAAGAGGGCTCATGTGCTCCACGCACTGCCGCTACTACCACCACTACTGCTCGCCCTCGAGGTGGCGGCAATAGAGGCCCGGACGGCCGCCCTCCAGGTAATAGCAACCACTTGTATCCCTCCTACTTTTATGTTGAATACTTTTACTGATAATAGGAGCATAGCATATGTGGTTACAAGTTCATGAGCGCTTTTCAAGGAGGTGGCACGAAAACCAAAAGATAGGTGACCTTTGAACTCATACGAACTGCTCTCTTATGATTTTGCTTGTACTGCTTCAAAAAACTCAATTTTTCGTCTTGCTGAGCATGTGTGTCGTAGGGGCATCTCGTCGACACGACAAAGAAGGCCCCCGAATGCGCTGATTTTAGGCGTGAGCGAATTATCTGACCTTTAAAGGAAGAACAGAGCCAAAGCATGTCTGCGACGGGAAGTAATAGGCTTACCGTGAGCATTTATGTGGAAGCAGTTTCACATTGACGTCCGCGAAGATTTCGTATTGGTTTCTCCCGTGCGGAGTTTGAATAGCGAAGCTCTTATATTAAGGAACAGTACATTTTCACAGCAGAATCGCAAGGACTAAACCAAAATGACACCAAATAACGGCAGGTTTGCACAGTTATTTGGCATAACTTCTGGACATGCATCTCCCGCAGGCAGTAATACTACATACAATCTTCGTTGTAGTCCTTCGGCCTTTCATAAAGATAAATTCTCCTAAGGGTTATCCTGTTTGTAATTGTTATGTATTTTTGAGTTAAAATTTCTGGTCTTCCATTTCCTTGGTCTTTTTTTTCTGAAACACGTTTTTTAGGCTTTCGGTAGCAGTTTGTGCACTGCTCTAATTTCTTCTCTTTGCATTTGTATTATGTTAAAGAAAACGTTTCTTGGTAGGTAATAAAAAATACGAGCGAAGCAATCTTTACAATCAATTTCAGCTCTGATCGCTGGCTTGCCGTAATTAAAAAACCTTGTGAACGCAATTGCTAATCACATTTTACTCTCCTTGCAATTTCATATGTGTGCAATGCTCAGCAGCTCGACTTCATGAGGTGGACGCGTAGTACAATAGTTTATGTTATCATGTTTATGCATACTCGAAGAGCGGGTCAATTGTACAGTTCGTCCGCAGCGGAGTTGTATATTTCGTCACCGCTCGGCCGCTCAGTCGAATGAGGAGGATTCAATACCCACCCCTATGGTGGTATTGTCGATGGCGGTGAAAATGCTGGCGCCAGTCTACTGTGCGTTTTCAGTGTCCCTTAAAGAGCCGCATGCGGTCACGTCTCGAGTCAACAATAATGGCGTGTTTGGTAATAGTATTGTTGCTTTGCCACGTAACCCAGCAGCAATTATTCCTTATGGACAGTTTTTTTAGGACCTTCCAGTGCACTGTTGAAGATGTGCTCTTGTTTTCCTTCTCGGTACAACTAAACTTCGAACTTATTAATTTATAATATGGCATCACAGGGGGCTACGTACAGGATGCATGGATAGCTTATATGGCGGAGCCTTCCGCTGAAAATTACTGATTTGTTTCTTTCAAATATTTAGGCATGACGTAACCCTAGGGGTCGGTCAAACGTGTGTAAATTTTACTGGTGCATAATGCAGGGATTTTGGGCAGAAACGGAAAAGCCTGGATTCCCTGTGTTTGGCTGAAAGCAAATAGAAAAGTCTGAGCTCTGCGAAATTTAAAAGCGGGTCGTTCGCCAATAGGGCAATATTTCTGAACATCTACAACTCCTCTTGATGTCCTGCATACAATTTCCTCATCGTACTGAAGCCCATGACTTCAATCTAGAAACACGTAGCCGTTCCTATATCACGTATTAAGACGACTTCACGGTGTATGCCGTTCACGTGACGACAGAGATCACGTAATTTCTTTTTTCATGCCATGACGGGACATGCGCGCTTGCCATCACGCCGTATACGCCCGTCAATAGCCAGGCAATGCGACCACACATGACCTCACAATATGAGGTTATCAGTTGAAGAAGTTTCATTTGACGCTAGTCATCTAACGCTCTGGCACTCACGTTCGTGAATCCGCATATGTAGCACGGGAAATATTGTTAAACACCACGGTAATGATATAAGCATAAGCGATGAAAGATTTTGGTAACCATACTGAGAGACGGGAACTACGCACTACAATTACGAACATGGGGTTTTGAAACAATGCCACTGCAGAAAAGCCATTCCAAACGTGTATTTTTTCTAGCACCTAATAAGCGTTGCGCAGCCAAAGATACACATCTATAACAGGTAAAAAGGGAGTTTTTTCTAAATGAAATGGGCTAAAAGGACGAAGAGTGTAAAAAGAGAGAGAGAGAGAGAGAGGGGGGGGGGGGGGGGGGGGAGCCAGAAAATATTATGTGGCAGTATCTGAATTTTCGGAGGTATGGGCAACCGTGACGGCCGTAAGCATGTGTTTGAAAGCTTCCAATGTTTGCCGTTCAAAACTGAAAACCTTCAAATTGAAAGTGCGAGCTCGCGTTTTTTTACAATAGTCGACGCACGGAAACCTCCTTATCGTAATTTCACCTTCCTTTAAAGCCTTACTGTCGGGGACCTTGGTAATGGCAGGCACGCGCGTAATTGTGTCGCCAAAGATACAGTATTACAACAAGTTATATGGCGAAGTTCACGATTTCGATTGTAAGGGTTGAGCTGAGTGTGTTTAGGCAGTATATAACAGGGGAAAAGCTAAATGTGGCACCGCTGCAGTTTTCGAGCTGGGTCCCCAAGTTGGCGCTACCTAAATATTTCCATTTAAGCAAATGAAATTAGTTTATATATCATTATGTTTTACGCTTACCGCTCGGCGTATTGGGTATATCATAATGATGTTTAGGTGCATACTCCATTCTGAATAATATTAAACGGTATTTTTACTTTCCTACTATTATTTGTGCAAACCACTGCATATCGTTACAGTGTCTTGTGCTTTAATCGCTTCTTCAATTGTGCCTTCCGCGCTTCCTATAAGCGGCCACTCCACTAAGTCGCCTGTAGCAAAAAAGCATTCACATCTTCACTCAATGCACAGCAAGGTGACCCTATTTACTTGATGCTCACTGGCACTGCTTTATTTGACGATGCAATCTTTCTTCAGTTTTACTTTGCTTGGTTGTTTCGGAAACGGCAAGTTATCCATGTTTTAAGCGCGAGGTTAGAATTCATTATGCATGTTGAACGTATTTATTCACGTTACAAATTTGTGAAACCTGCGAACTCTAATAGCTAAAACCGCTGAGCAAAACAAAAGTGCTTTGCAACCGCCCGATGATTTGAGCCAGATTTGATGCTTCTCCATCCTATAGTGAGCAGAAGAGGACCATTCGTAACACTTGTCATAGTGAAGCCGGTTCTAAATTATAGACTTTATGTAGTGAGAAAGCCAACGCACATCGTTTCTTACAGCTCAGTAAATTGACATATGGCGGATTATGAAACTAATATTGCGCGACTGTAATGGCTTCCAAAGTTAATGACGCGGGTTGCTAATGATACTTCTTTTTTATTTTGCCCTAATAATGCCATCTACCTTTCAATGCAGGTCATAATCCAGGACGCAGGGGTGGTATAGGAGGAGGAGATACCAACGAGAGGAACAATGGCCGATGAGCCCCTGCACGCTGAATTCAGTTGCAGCCAGCCCCCGTCGTAGGGTAGCAATGAGAATAAAAACGTCACGCAAATCTCGAGCATACTGTGAATTAATATTCCGCGAAGCATTCGGCACAAGGCGGGCTGCGACGTACGGTATGACCGTTAATGACAAACCACATGCACAGGATATTCTAACGACAGCGACAGGCGACGCCCCAGGGAGACGCTGCCGCACAGATATGGCGCGGTCTGGGGCAACGACATACAAGCGACGCGACAAAGAAAAAAATTACTCTATCTCCCGCTAATGGGGACCATGAGGCGATGCGAAGCAACATGGCGGGGGGGGGGGGGGTGCACACCACGTTTGCATCGGTTTGACTAGGTGTCGCGCTTGCATCGGTTTGGCGCTAGCAGACGCTGCCTGCGTCAGCATTGTTTCCCGCGGGCGAGGGTATGTTCTCGTTCCTTGCGAGCTGGTAAAGCGTTCATCGAAGAAAGTGCGTTTCCATAGTCAACGCGCGTCCTTCGGAGAGGAGAGGAGACAGGGAGAGCAGGGGGAGGAGGATGCGTATGCGCAGCGCAGGTGTTGACGCCACACGGCGGATGGATGTCCGCCGCGGTGGTATAGTGGTTACGGTACTCGGCTGCCACCCAAAATACCCGGGTTCGATCCCGGCCGCGGCGGTCGCATTTTCGATGGAGGCGAAAATGCCAGAGGCCCGTGTACTGTGCGTTGTCACTGCACGTTAAAGAACCCCAGGTGCCCAGGTGGTCTAAATTTCCGGAGGCCTCCACTACGGCCTCTCTCTCCTCTCTATCTCTTTCCCTCCCTTTCCCCCACCCCCACGGACGCTTAGCCGTGCTCCCTACATGGGCTGCAGAAATTAGCGTCCTTTCCTAAACTGAACCCCAATATATATCTAAAAATAAAATGTGTTTGATTCCTCGGTCCCAGGAATCGGTATAACAAGGAAGTGAAACCTGCCTTCGCCCATAAGCGGCAGTGCTCTGGACATGTGAACCCTTTACGTGCACACGTCATCGGCATCTCGACACTGTATAGGGATCCTAGACAGTTGCACACAAGCGAATTCTCTCGAAGAAAACATTTCTCCGGACACAATGCACTGAACACGCCAGCGCCCTACGCCAAGCTGCCTTAAAGCGGGAGCTTCCGCTAGCGGTGAAACCTTGCAAGCGAAACCGTAATGCTTGTCAGCGGATATTTTGAGATGCGAAGGAGCTTACGAACGAGGCCTGTCCCTCCCTGCGGCGTTGGCGTAGCCTGTCCCCGTCAGTACTCGGAGCACGTGCACTTCGACGCGTGCTGAGGAGCGCGTGCCGCTTGGCACAGGGGAGAGTGCGGGGGAAAGCTCCACAGCGCGCTCTCTTCTACAGAAGCTGTCATGGAGTGCGCTTCGACGGAAAAAGTTCCCATCGCGGCGGCGCGGGCTCGCAAAGCGCTGCCAAGCGGATACGAAGCCCCGGAAGCGGTCGCTACCTGAGCTTGGTGGCGCCTATGCGCGCTTTAATCGTGACTTTCTCGACCACACGTTCGGGCACAGCCGTAAGGTATGCGACCGCTTGCGGTTCGATAGCAATCTGACGAAGATCCCGACCGTCAACAACGAGCATTCCCGTACCAACGCCATCGCCGTTCTGCAGCGGGATCACAGATGAGTACGCCGTTTGCTCTATATGCAATGATTCGTTGGTGGCAGTCAAACTCCCCGCTATGAGCATGACGAACGGCTACCGCTACCCGCCGAAACCCGAGCATCTGCCCGAACTCTCTGTAAAGAAAACTTTGTGTGTTCTTCCAATGGTTTGCATTTGGAGAAGTCCGTCTGTACCGTGCAGGCTTCCTCTCAACATTAGAAGGCCATTTATAGAAAATCACCTATAGTTCTCATTTTAAATCATTGCACAGCTGACTTGGTTTAGTTGGTACTAAGTGGCACTTGTGCATTTCATCACGCGTTATTTGTTCAGCTTTAGGCTACGACATATTTCGGGAAGCAGGTTCCATAGGTGTGTTTAATGCTTCGCTGTAGGATTGAGTATGTGTCTTTCTTTTATATGCTGACTCATGTACACAATTGCCGACCGGAAATGTGAGTTGCCAACACCACTGGGGTCCCCCCCAAGTAGGGCGGAAGTTGAATCCGGGCGACGTAACGCGGTGGGCAGGACACCTCCTCTGGCGCCGCCCACCACAGCCATAATCAGTCGGCTCCGCCGAGGTGAGACGCAGTTGAAAGGGAGATTTTCCGGTCGCAATAGCTTTCGTCCTATCGCACCCTTTCGGAAAATTCTTTCGAATGTGTGTTTATGAGTAGCCTTCAATACACACGAGCCGTTTTGAAAACCGAGCGCGAGGGGTGCTTTAGGACCCCTTTAAGCATATTATATATATATGTATATATATATATATATATATGGCGTGGTAAATAATTGAACTGAATCCGGTGGGAAACGGTAACTGAAAGTTTCTTATACTACAACCTTTGTTACAACATTCCGTTATTGCTGTTAAAACGAGGATTTACTTCATTACATATGTGATAGTATGCAGTAGAAACCTCAGCCTATAGGGGGCAGCGCGCGGTAAAGAACCCCAGGTGGTCACAATTTCCGGAGCCCTCCACTACGGCATTTCTCTCCTTTCTATCTCTCACTCCCTTTTCCCCACCCCCACGGACGCTTAGCCGTGCTCCCGACATGGGCTGCAGAAATTAGCGCCCTTTCCTTAACCTGAATCACAATCATCATCATCAGCTTATAGGGACCCTGGCGTCTACTGAGATCTGTAGGAACACTACAGATGCTCTGTTATCATTAATCTCAAGATAACCGGCGAGGGTGTGAGGTTACTGATGTCACGACGTATCAGTGATGTTTCTAATACCACCCTTTATTGTTGTCTGCTGGGCGCGGATTATCTCTAACCATGCATATTTATTTATTTATTTATTTATTTATTTATTTATTTATTTATTTATTTATTTATTTATTTATTTGTCTAGCACATTGGCATATGGCCAATCTCTAGCATGTAGCAGTGGACTGATGACAAGTGTGGGTCCAGGGGAAGGGCGCGGCCACTCTCCCCCTACTGTATGGCAGAGACAGACAGACAGACAGACGGAAAGACAGACACACAGACAGACAGAGCAGTCTCGCATTTAACAGCTCCGCTTTTGATAATTAAGAAATGTTGTTGTTGTTGTTTTGTGGGGTTTTACGTCCCAAAACCAGTTCTGGTTATGAGAGACGCCGTAGTGGAGGGCTCCGGAAATTTCGACCACCTGGGGTTCTTTAACGTGCACTGACATCGCACAGCACACGGACCTCAACATTTCGCCTCCATCGAAATGCAGCCGCCGCGGCCGGGATTCGATCCCGCGACCCTCGGATCAGCAGCCGAGTACCTTAGCCACTAGACCACCGTGGCGGGGCAATTAAGAAATGAGGAAAACACTGGCAGACCCATGCTTTGAACGCGTTTCGTTCTTATCTTGCGCTCATGCCTTCGGGGTGCTAGTACACATAGGTGGAGGGGTTTCATCTGAGTTCTTTCGCGATGCCCTCATCCTCCCATTACTATAAAAAGGCAGGTATGCAACAGAGAAAACGGGCACGCGGCAACAGCTCCTCATATAGCAAAGCCATGCACATACGTAGATTAGCAAAGGGGCGGGCAAGTGAGCTGAGCAGTATTAATGTGAGCGTGAGGACGAACGAAAGGAGAAGGGATAGAGGAAAAACCTGGCAGAAGCTTGTGCATTATGATCTATGCGCCACAGAGAGTTTCCACACAATAAACATGGGTTCCGCGGTGGTCGCATTTTTGATGGAGGATAAAATGCCAGAGGCCCGTGTACTATGCGTTGTCAGTGCACGTTAAAGATTAACAGGTGCTCAAAATTTCCGGAGCCTTCCCGTATGTCGTTTCTATGTCTTTCTATCTCTTTCTATCTTCTGTGTCTTTTATTCCTTTTTCCCTACCCCCACGGATGCTTAGCCGTGCTCCCGACGTGGCCTGTAGACATTAGCGTACGTTACTTAACCGAACCACACAATCAATCAACCAAAATTACGTGCCAAGCACCTCTTACCATAACGTAGCATAGGTAGTTGGAAAGAAAAGTGATGGTGAAGTACGATGTGAGGGGAATGATTAATGAGAAGAGGACGGAGAGCAATGTATTAACAGCTAAGAAAACGTAGCACAGTGAGGGGAAAGAAGTAGGAATACATTTTGAAAAAGATGAAGGAAAGAAAAAGATGGAAGAAACGTGACGAACTCAACTTCTTCCTAATTTTTCAATTCTGACTGGTATTTCATATTACTTCTGCCTTAACGCTTTCAACTTTTCTTGCCCAATCCCCCAGGGTGGGTTTATGCCGGATTTGAGGACATCAACAACAACAACTCAATCGGCGTTCGCAAGGCGTTAGCGCTTGCTTGCCAGCTACGCTGTTTACTCAGATTACACTGGCGTTAAACTGGCGACAATTTTGGCGGGTTTTTTTCTTTTTTGTGCCTTAAACAACATTAACATAAAGTTGTCCAAATAATCTAGAGCACAACACAAAGCGACGTGCGCGCTTTGACTGATTATCGCTTTCGGTGCGTAAGATTCACAAGTTTAATTTGTCCCTAGCGGCCTTGCCTTTTCTACCAGGAATCCCTGCTAGTCACCTAAGCTTCGTGCTTTTGCTCGAAACATGTTTTTTAGAGTGATGTAAGTCAACCAAAATTTATTCGATGCTGATGATGATTTTCGCTTGTTATAAGATTTTCGAGTTTCTAGACTTCGCAACTGACAGACCTGTTATTATTATTATTATTATTATTATTATTATTATTATTATTATTATTATTATTATTATTATTATTATTATTATTATTATCCTGAATACGAACGGCGCTCACTCACCAAGGGGGAATGGCCGAGAGTTATTTGAGAATTACGTTTTGTCATGAAATGTTTGAAATGCACAGATCAAGAAAAGAAGGAGGATTCCTAGGAAACTTAATTAGCGGAATTGTGCACTTTAACTATTCAAACCGGACAGATGATTCACAAAAGCTATACAGAAGAATAACCTAATTAGGTTTTACAACAGGTACGAGAAGAATAGTCTGTGATGTGCCCACTGCGCCTCGACCTTTCCTACGGGTGAAAATAAACCTACTGAACACACGCAAAGAACGGCGTTACATGCATAACAACCCATTAGCACCTTTCTAACTGGGATCCATTCAGGATCTGAAAGGTGCGCTCGGTGGCGCTTGTTAGATACACTGGCCTGCGGATCGAATGAAGTGGTCTCTCGGCAGACAAGTTTGAGAACCTGGGGAAATGTATGGTGCGGACTGTTAGTCTTCACTGACGTTCCAGGTCTGCCGTTCAAAGCGATTTGTTGTTGTTGTTATGTGGGGTTTAACGTCCCAAAACCAGCTCTGATTATGAAAGACGCCGTAATGGAGGTCTCCGGAAATTTCGACAACCTGAGTGTTCTTTAACGTGCACTGACATCGCACAGTACACGGGCCTCAACATTTCGCCTCCATCGAAATGCAGCCGCCGCAGCCGGGATTCGATCCCGCTTCACAGCGATTTGTTGACTGTCCTCCCTGTACACGCACGTCACAATCACTTGTATTCGACGCACATGAAAATAAAGAGACGAATAGACGAAACGAAGGAAAGCATTTGTGTTCCTCCCCCCTCTCTGTTTCCTTCGTTTCCTATTCCCAATTTGCTTTCAGCCACTACATTTGAGTGCATCTGAACTTAAGCGCGGTTTCTTCAGCACTCAGAATGCGGGCCCGAAATTCCATTAAGGTTGCCGCCCGTCAAGTACGTCACAGTGTTTGCTATCCCGCCGTCGCCCTTCCCACCCTAAGTGGAGAGGACAACGACACGTGTAAGCGATTCAGCCTTTGGTTCGGCTCTGAGCCCGCGGAATCATTGTTCTTCAAGGACGGTCGTGGTTGTCGAAGTGAAGACCAAGACATAACAAAGGAGACGCTAACGTCTTTTTTTTTTCCCGAAGAACTGGCAATAAAACCGAAGTAAAAGGGGCGATAAAGCGAATAAAGAGGGAAGTGGGATGACAGGAAACTGTGGGTTTGTGGTCTCAAGCTCGAGTAAAGAGAAACTTCATCATTCGTGCAACGAGGGACTTTCAATGGCATCGACAACAAAGCGCACACCACACACGTGTGTCCAGAGAAAGGAAATATATATCTTTCGGCACGACTCGGGCCGTTGTATTGTTGTTAGAGAACTCTGCAGTAGCAGTGCGCTGCAGGGCCTGACGCATGCCGCGACCTTATGTTTGCGGAAATAAGAGTTGAGTCTAGCGGACACGGACAAAGCAGTTGGCTCACTGCAGACTTGAAAGTTTGCCTGGACCTCACTTCCGCATGAACTAACATGAGACATTCGCGAAAGGCGGAATGGAATCCGTCTGCTTTTCCGAAGTACTTATCAGCATGCTCCGGGAAATATTGGTTCTTGCTTGCGTTTGCCACTTTAGTAGTAAAAATGATTGTAAACTAAATTCAGTGTTCTCCCGTACGGTTAGGCTTTATGATGCAGTTGTTTGCTATATTGGATGCAGGCCTCTTCAGTGGGGCACAGCGCTAGGGCAACAACTTGAACAACGAGAGACACCGGCAACGCTCATCCTCATTTTTTCTTTTTAGTATCGAAAATATTTAATTGCAGAGATAATTGTGTATGCTCTGAGCTTTACATATGTTGTCGTTTATGGGATAATATAAATAGCAAGCACACGGCACAGCAATCAATACAGCCATTCGCGCACGAACTCAAGTGCGTGGATGAAGTGGGATAATTTTACCAGCTTATAAATTTGCGGTTCATAAGTAGTATTAAAAAATCTAGCAGGGTGCAGCTACCACAAAATTAATTCATTTCCTGTTATCCATACCTTCACACACGGCGTTGCTTCTTAGCCGATTCGCTCTTCAAAATAAAGTCAGTTCCACGCTACTGGCATATTAATAAACAGTGCAGCTGGGGTCCAGGTGTCAATTTCACAATCTAAATCATGTGGCATTATCGTTGTCACTATTACCATCATGCAGCAGTGGGCTGAGTGAAAGGTGCGGCCACTATAGGTCGAGGGCAAGCGAGGCTGTGCTCTTCCTTTCTGCGCAACCGAGCACATTTCTTTCTATTTTTTCACTATCGTTATTATGTAGCACCTTCACTATCAATGTCGCCGTCACGTAGCCGCGGGCGGAGGCAAACATCGTGAGTAGTGTGTCAAGGACATGAATGCGTCTCACGCAGCCTGTGAATGCTCTTTCCTTCCTTCCTTCCTTCCTTCCTTCCTTCCTTCCTTCCTTCCTTCCTTCCTTCATTCATTCATTCATTCATTCTTTCCTTATTTTCTTCTTTCTTTATTTCTTTCGTATGATCACAATCACGTAGCAGTGTCGACAGTTGGTCAAGGACAGGAGGGGCTTCTACCCCAGCTAGGCCCACTCGAGTGGAAACCGATACGGCCAGGACGCGGGCTTCGGCAGCTCCACTGTTAAAAGGCATTCAAGATATCGGACAACTATTTTCTTATCGAGCACCTCCTGTGCCACTGCCCAAAATATGACAACGAACGAATGCAACTCCAAGCAAGGCTGCGAAAGATGACCAGCAACACTTTCACCGCTCAGATGATCTCAGGTGCACGGCGCTGTGCATCTCAGCTACGTCAAGCAACAAAGGCGTTGCTGCAATTTCTTAATGCTACTGGACTAATTAACCGTCTTTGAAAATGGACAAACAACTTCCATAACGTCAGCATCACTGCAGCATTTTTTATTAGTTTTCCTTTTCCTCTCTATCTTCCAAATCTTTCCCTCCCCTTCCCCAGTGCTGGGTAGCCTAGCCCAGGTTAACCTCCCGGCCTTTCTTCTTCCTTTCTCCTCCTCCTCCTTTCTGTTGTGTAACTGGTACAGATTCAAGGTTACCTAACACTGCGTACAGAGGGGTTCCACCAGTGGTCATTGGAGCACGTCTTTCAGTAAACTGACAGGGTTAAACATATACAGCAATGAACGTCTATGAACGTCATCTTGATGCCCATTACTTGAAAGCAGCGCGAAACCAACGAGTTGAATAAATACGCAGGGGCCAGCCCATCGCGGCTCCCTCAAAACTGCGACGCACTTCACTCGATGAACATCAGGCGTACCACCACCCAAAATTTGGAGCTCGCAGAAAGTGGAACCCCTGTCAATACTTGCGCCAAATTAGCGAACCGAAGCTTTGCCTAGGAACGCAATGTGTGTGCACATTCTCTTTATGTGCCGAAATAGAAAACACCTCGAAGACACAGCATTCGCAAGCGAAGAAGTAGACAAGCCGTTTGTGAATATTCTCGTACCGCGTCCTTTTCATTTTTTCCCAACACGTGTAGCGCATCGACCCGCACTAGTCCATTTCTTTACGTGCGTTCAGCGCTTACTCATGGGAGGACCAGTGAACGCTTACTCTCAATGCCTGCAAGACTCGTGCTAAGTTTCTCACGGCGTCGAAAGCACTAATGACTTCCAGCGTACCCGCACGTGTCAGCATTTCCGTTCCTTTCGCAACAAGAAGGGCTCTGTATTCGCCACGCAAACTGAGACTGATTTGCGTAGTGTGTCCACTAGCTTCCGCACGCGTCCTCTGCTTCTTTGCACACGCGTCTCTCATTTGCATGAAGTGACGTCACGACGCAGGCGTTGTATATCAAAGAAGAACATGTCAAAGCGTTTTAGTGTTTACGAGAAGTCCTCCATCTTGAAGAAACTTTACGAGGCAGGATGTATACATATACAATGTGCAAAACGGCGTCGCTGAACCCGTATAAACAGTTCCGCGAGAAGGTCCATACGAATAACAAGACAAAACAACATATTTATTCGTAAGCTAACGTGGCAGCCGGCGGGCCGCTTGTCCTGAGCTGTAGCGTCAAACTCATGATACATCACAACAGATATTTGTTTGCTGATTTAATTAACCGTGTGTGTGCATGTGCGTGTTTGTTTTCTTTGTGCTGAGGGCGTCTTACAGTTACATCTGTTATACGCATCATTGGAGATCCTTCTTATTCGAATACGGCGGTTTGCTCATTTCCATACGCGCGCTTGCATAGTGGCGGGTATACTAATTGCGTTAAAACACCAAGGACCCGTTCATGGGAGGGTCGTTGCTCGGTGCAGACACCTACTCGTATTCAACGGCTCTGTTCGCCCTACGACCGAGTCTACTAGATTATAGCTCGGCGTTCTTGTTTAATCATGGTTCCTCATCCATTCACTGCTATGCACATTCATCGTTCAGTTGTTCGCATACTCACGCACTCTACGCCAGCAAGAGGCCACGATTTCATTAACTACACAGAGTAATAGAAATCCGTAGTAACCTCGCATAATCATATCATTAATTCAATTTCGCCCCCTTCCTTTCTGTCTGCTTGCAGCTCATTCCATCTTTTGTTGACTTCGGTCGCGTTGGCCGGAGAGTGCGCCCTAAACAGTTCAACAACCCTCTGGACCCACGCTTCCGGTGCGAAAACACGTCAACAACGGAGGGCACAAGTGGTTGGGAAGAATGCAGAGGTCATTACGAGTTGAGGCTATAGGAGACCAGTAAGGTGAATGAAGAAACAAGCAAAATGTTGGCGCACGGGGTAGAAGAGCGGTGTGGGCTATGGGGGTAATGCATTGTGTTCCGAAAATCTGCCTTGCCTTTCACTACACGCTCGCAGCGGGGTACAGCAGATTGGAAGGCGGCCTGTCTATTCCGATGCAGCTATTTTTGGGAGTGTGCAAATCAGATCGCGCAGCTTCGTCTCGCTCTTGCAACTAGGGGTATGGGCAACGACGTTGTTATTGTAAACAAGCGCCACGTTTCTTCTTCGTGTCTGCGTGCTGTCGTGAAATACTAAGCAAATCGAGTAGGCGAAATGTGCTCGTTCCAGGCAAGCATCGAAGAAATTTGGCTACATCTTAACCAGTAATGTATCAATATGTCTGAACAACGGAACAAACATGCAATTTTTTCTTCACTTTGCATCGTGCTGCTGAAAAAAAAACACTTATAATGGAGGGAAATCTTGTTGATGTAATCATGATCATACGTTTTTTCGGGATAATACGACCTTTTTTTCCCCGGCTACAACACGATATACGCAATGCATTTTCGTGCAGTTGATAGGACTTCTGGGCGGTACGTTTTACCTTCAGATTCCCGTGAGCACTGAGCCCACGAAAATTCCATGCGAACGAAGCCCAAATTTCACTGATGGAAGAAATCCGCTCATCTCTGTTTTATCGTCGTTACTGTTACTCCGCGCTAGACACAAACAGCGGTGGACCACTCTCAGGGCATGCAATGCTCGCGCTGAGTTTTCAACTCTGCACAACGCCATAACTCCTACCATAGCCAGAACGAGTGGGTAATTTTGCTGGCAAAAGAACGTATGTATGCAGTTGGCCCTGATATCTTTGTTTGTTTGTTTTTGTTATGGTATTTTTTTTCTTGTTCTACTTCTTTCTTGCTTTTTTTCCACTTTTCTAGCCTTTCATGTAGCCCCCGCCACGGTGGTCTAGTGGCTATGGTACTCGGCTGCTGATCCGAGGGTCGCGGGATGGAATCCCGGCCGCGGCGGCTGCATTTCGATGGTGGCGAAATGCTGAGGCCCGTGTGCTGTGCGTTGTCAGTGCACGTTAAGGAACCCCAGGTGGTAGAAATTTCCAGTGACCTACACTACGGCGTCTCTCAGAATCAGAGCTGGTTTTGGGACGTTAATCCCCACAAATCAAATGAATCATAGCACACCTTGTTATTGGTGAAAGAAAGATAACCAGAGAGAGAGGCGGGAGGGCAAGCTATCTCGCTGTGGGCGATAGAGAGAACGGAGAGAAAGACAGAAAGAATGAACGAAAAGGAAAAACACACAAAGAGAAAGAGAGACACCACAACTCGCTATGGGCGACTTAAAGAATAACAGAGAAAGAGACGAAGAGTGGGCCGTCTGGACCCGAGAAGAAGAACGCGCTTTGCTAAGACGGCACAGCTATGATGGTCGTTTTATTTGCGATCGCCAAGTTTGTCTCTTTTTTTTTCCTCGCTTTATGTAATAATAATTATGGCGTTGCGCAGTTGCTTTTATACACGCCTCTAACAGCGTTTGTTTCCAACAATGTAGCTACTGCATTTGTCACAAATATCAGGTTCTACATTCTTTAATTCACCCGCTGCTGGTCAGTCGCTCCAGTTTCTACTCATATGAAATCATTTTGCTGCTGAAAGAGGGTTCCTCTTTTATTTCTTTTAGGCGGATATTCTTCGTGTGTTACGCTGTTCGGAAACGTCTGCATGCTTCTGCTTCAGCAATTGCGTATACCTTCTAAAACAACTTTCTTATCCCTATACAGTGAGATAATGCTTCTTTTTTGTTTTTGTTTTGGGGCTGGGGGAGAGAGGGGAAGGGGGAGGTGTCAGTGACATTTGGTGAACTATTTCCACGTGCAGTTACGAAGCACTTGGTTCATCTGTTCATTTACTTCCTCCATACAGTAATCTTGCATTTTAGATACGGATGTAATTGTAGTTTAGTCGCTCATTCATTTCCTTAATGTATGCGTATTTCAGTCCGCATTTCAATATTATTTGCAGAGAATTTGATATTAATCGCTAACGCTTCTTTCGAACCAAACAAGTAACCTAAAAATTCGTTCGACAGCGCCTTGTCTGCGCGGCGGTTTAAACGTTCTGTCGCAGCTGAGCATTTCTGCACGAAAGCATGTCGTGTAATTAAGTACGATAACGGTCTAACTCCAGCCTACATCTTCACTCTCCTTCGTCTCCTAGCAGTTCTTCTACTCCCCTTGTTCCTTCTTAAATTACACTACACTTCGTACTTCTCCACCCATTCTGCGAGCATATTTCTGTTATATCTGCTTCGGCCCCCTCAGGTACTAGTCGACTTAAGACTTAACGCTTCTACACTGAAAGATATATATCGTGCCTAAAGTGCTAGGAATAGCCAGGAAGAGGCACGTCTTTCGTCTTCTCTCCTGGCTCGAGCTATCATTTTATCCGGGATGCGATCAAGAGTTTAAGATGCCATGGTTTCCTACGGGTCACACTGAGTGAACGCATTCGCGTTACGTCTTTTGCCATGAAGCTGCATGCTTACTGGAACTTCTTCTGAAAGAGACACTTCCCTCAACGCTTTACGTAGTTGTAAAGAAAGGGCATTGCCCCCTCTCGGACGAAGAAACTTCTTCCGGGATTGCAGCGCGGCATCGTGCATTGAGCCTGCCTGATGAATGAGCCGTCAGGCACGCTGTGCGCGTACAATAGTGACGTATTGGTTTCCATTCACGCAAGAGCTGAAGTTTACGGGAACGCAAGGCCTGATAAGAATCAAGCTAGCAAGAACGGCGGTCGATGTTCTTTACCCTTGCTGGTCCCACCACTCTGGTGTTTCGCTGTTCCACGTACGTTCATGAGTTTAACTTGTCACCTTACCCCTACGCAACCTAAACAGATAAAATTTATGTAATACGTCGGTGTTACGTTCTTTGCAACCTGCTTCAGTATCACAGATGTCGGCGGTTACGGAGTAGATAGATCACTGCATTAAGCAACAGCGGCAATGATTGTTATGTAGCTAATAGCAAACCGCTAAAAATAATTCATGATAATGATATTAATAGAAAATTTCTAATCTACCCTAAAAGTGAACATATAATATAGGTTATTAAAATTTATTTTATTTTTTCCTGTTTATTCAAGGCAGACTGACTGCTATTTCACTTATTTGATTACACGAGAAAAACATTATTTACGCATTTATAATGTTATACGTGATCAGTTAGTTTGGAATGGCATCTCCACGTTTGTGAGCTATGCCAAAAACTAGGTTCTATATCGGCATGGCACGATAGATGCTTAATCGTTAAAAGGCCTCCTCTGTCGGAACATGTCCCGCTGAAAAAAAAAATCTCCTTCCGAATTGATTGCTAGGGATGGAATTCATTGCCTCTCGATCAGCAATCAACATACTCCTAGCCGAAGGGAATGTCGTGATCGCAACGGCAATAATATAAAGTTTCTTATCCTATGTAGTCAGGCATATTCAAATGTCATCGTTTCGCGCTTCACATTTGCCGTGTACTTCGTGTAATACGTAAGCACACGGCTAAAATTTAGAAATGTGGATATGTTACAGGAACTTTAACAAATTCTTAAGGCACCGCATAAGAGTCAAAAGAGGGACGATGGAGCATGCATGCAACTGTCAACAGGTGGGCGTCATTCAGTTGAACCCTACCATAAAAAAGAACTCATTTGCTGGTTTCGGAAACGTTGTATTTGGAACCACAGCGGATTTTAATTCAGTCCTTACGAATTAGGAATCTTAATTACGTGATTTGCGCTTATGAATGTAGAATGTTAATGCGCAAAAGAAACAAAAGCGAAGGTGTTGTTCCAGCCATCCAAACTTGATGGTTCAAGAAAAAGTGACGCTTCAATCGCACCATGCGTCGGCACGTATGACACTATCACAGCGCATAGAAGCAAGCGCTGCGGGAGATAGAGCTACAGTGCATTTTTGTCTGATGGCATACAATATCCTACGTGGCAGTGTTTTTTTCCTTGAAGGCACTCTTTACCGTTTTCAAAAGATCAACTTGCTACGTCAAAAGAATCAGAAAAAATGGGCTATGGATTCCCGTCAACAAAAATTTTCTTTTCAGAAAAAGAAAACACATCACATCACCAGGATAGAAGACATGTTAGGGAGACTGCAGAGGCGACTGAGCACTGGCGAGCGCGCCATCTGTAGCAAGGCAAAGCTGGTGCTAGATTTGTTAAAATTTCAACTGACGAGACATCTGAAAGTGTGTTCTCTTTCTTTCCCCTATAGAGATAATGGTCTGGCGCCATTGTTCCTCATATGCTTCCGATTTCGCAGACAATACAAAACATTTTTTTCCTTGACACTTACATTTCCCCTGTGTCATGATAACGAGCTAAGGTTGCACCGACGAAGCAGAAACAAAAAAATAGGCGTCTTGAAGTACCGCTACTTTTGTAGACAAGTTTAAAAAGACATGCGTCGCAGACAAATCATTCTTTTCTTTTGAACTGATTGCTTTGACCCTGGACAGCAGCGCAGCGTCGTCCTACACTGTATTAGGGCTTTCATTAAGAATGTTTGCTTGTTGCTTGCGAGCACTGTTGAGGCTACATGGTGTTTAGGTTATAACTTCAGACGTTTGAAAGCGCATACATTGAAAAATTTTTAACAAGACACACCTCTCTTTGATTATAAAAAATATTAACTTTTCACTGATAACCCTGCGCGTTAGCTTAGAGAAGTTTCGTTCGTATGATGATTTCGCACAAAAGACCCAGGAAAACAAAGGAAGTGACTCCGCACTGTTTTACAAACGTCGGTTCATTATCAACTGAAATGCCGTAAAATAAAGATTAACCTTCGTCTGAATCTATTTACTGACGCCCTTAAAAAAATCCACAGCATATCCACGGAGAGAATGATGATGAGTGGGCGAAGCTCCGGATGTTCATCGTAGATCGTGCCGAGTTCCGGATTAATTTAGTTAACGCGTACGCTACGAATCCCTATGGTTCAACCACGCACAAGTGAAATCTCCCACCGGCACTTCATTGCAAGTCAAGATCCAGTGCATATATATATATATATATATATATATATATATATATATATATATATATATATATATATATATATATATATATATATATATGGGTGGCCGGTGAACGGTTCTCCAGCGCGAGCAGTTGGTATTTGTCAATCAAGAAACTCGCTAGAAGACGCTCCCTGCGCCAACGTTGTCTCTCGCGGGCGAGGGCGTGTTCTCCTTTGCGAGCTGCTACAGCGTTCATCGAAGAAAGAGCGTTTCCATAGTCAACGCGCGCCTTTCGCTCTCTCTCTCTCTCTCTCACAAGACAGCAGATGGAAGAGTGAGAGTGCTCGCGCGCCGGGAGGCACGCGCCGAGGGCGAGCGCGAGCCTCCTGGCGGCGCGAGGTGGCTACATACATACTACTACTACTACTACAGAGGAGGGAACGACCCACACCCTAAGGAGCTTCGCCCCTAAAGAATTATTTATGCTATGGGCAAGCACACTAATTTTTTAACAGCTGAGCTCTCCAAGGCGGATGTTGATTCGTAGAGAGCGATCGTATTTGATAGCTGAGCTGTCACACACAAGAGAAAAGCGTATCCAATCTTGCCTTTGACCCGCTACCCACACTGCTAGGTTATAACGATGTAGTGCCCATGCGATGGGCAATACGAGACGAGATAAAGAAAAGAAGGAAGGAAAGAAGGAAGGAAGGAAGCAAATAATTCCTTTAAAACTAAAAGAAAGAAAAGTCTCGACAGTGTCACGCAGAAGTGAAACGCGGACACTTGCTTACCCTGTACTTGCTACCCTGCTACTCGCATCTTTTCCCACCACTCACTACCACATCACAGTGATAGTAATGATAATAGCGCTGCCCCTTACAAAAATGTAATATACGGCGATATCACGAATTGGGCAAATCTGTACATATGGCACGTGTCCGTATGTGGCTCTATTTGCCCAAATCGTGATAGATACATCATCACCATTTTCATAATCATCATTATTATCATCATCATCACCAACCTATTTTAGGTCCACTGCAGGACGAAGGCCTCTCCCAACGATTTCCAACCCCCCCTATACTGAGCGAGTTGGTTCCACTTTATGCCGCAAACTTTTTATGCGGCAATAAAACCTACCCGAGGAACGTCATGTGCGATTGTGACACGTATTAAGTAAATACCGCCACATACAGACGCTTGCCATATATGGCCAGGCATGCATATATGGCCATATACAGATATCTGGCTATATATGGCGCATGTCCATTTGTGGCCGTATTTGCCAGATACGTATCAGAGCCATATATGGTATTCCTAGTAGGTCTTTCATTGCCGCATATGCCTCTATCGCGATTTGGGCAAATACGGCCACATACGGACAAGTGCCATAATAGCCACACATGTGTATATGACCATATACACATATCTGGCTATATATGGCTCATGTCCTTATGTGAACGTATTTACCCGGTACGTACCGGAACCATATGTGATATATCTCTTGTAGGTCTTTTATTGGCGCACATGCCTCTATCGCCATTTGGGCAAATACGGCCACATACAGACGCGTGTCATGTACAGAAATATATGCCCAATTCCTGATATCGCCACATGTGGCACTTTTGTGAGGGACGTGATAGCGATGGCAAACTTGACACTATTCCCCAGAAGCTGTTCACTCAGATCTCACAGGAGGGGAAATCGGCTTTACTTTTCTCTTATATGAAAACATTCCCTCTTCCTAATGAGAGAAGTAATTTTGTTGCCCTTGCGTTGACAATCTTATACGTGTTCCCACGCTCCAACAGAACTATTCCTCAACATTACAAGCAAGTCTTCAGCACACAGCTCAAGCGACGCCCCATGTAAAGCATCTGAATCTTTGGGAAATGGCAACGGCAAACACGCATTCTATTGAGCTGCCGAGGAAGCAAGCAATCTTTGAGGTCGTTCCTCTCGCTGACTCGAGTAAACAAGTGTTGCGAACACTTTCGTACGGGCTCCTTTCAATCTTAGAGTGGGCGTGGATCTTTTTAAATGCAAATGCACGCATATCGAAATCTCGTACGTTTCCATTTCTTCCATTTGCTATTCAGGGTTAAGGCGACTAAAAGCATAAATAAAACTGGCGGAGAAATAAACACGCAGGAAGTGAGGCGCAGTCCAGGATAAAGAAGAAGGCTTCGGGGAGCTCGCACAAAAATCGACTCACATTCGGGACTTAAGGTTGAGATGAAGGTATTGTACGCACACTACGCCAGATGCTTGCATACTGCTGTGCCAGTGCATATTTTCACTGTCTGAGCTTGTCGCAGTTTCTCGTGGGATGAAAAAGCGCTTTCTAAACAAAACATCGATGTTGGCTATATATGGTGTTCGTGTCTGCCAACACTGATCGCGTGACATGCTTGTAGACATTTGCGTTTCGGTCGCACGCGGTTGCGAAAGATCGAGAGCATTCTGTGTCGTTTCAGTCCAAGTCAGGCTGTGTGTAATGTAAACACTGGAAACAGACAAATAGCGAAGATAAAATGGTAAAAACGAAGGCTCGAACGACCTGATTTGAAACACGATATATTTGTCGTATTTCCAAAAAATGTTGCCGCCCCGAAAAACGGGTGACAGGGTCAACAAGTCTGTTTTGCTCGGCGGGGCTGAAAAGAAACTGATTGGAAGATTTCAATATCTGTTCTTTCTTTTTTTCGTGTACAACTCTGAGAAGCACTCTGCGTGTTTACCAGCGGCGCCGGTGTCGCTGAAATAGGTACCGTGGGTTAGGCAAAAAAAAAAAAAAGGAAACGGCCTTGAACTCTTTCTGAGATTGGCAAGGCCGTACTGCGCAATCCTGTGCGTTTGCTCTAAAGGCGTAGCGTGCTCCTATTTCACCCCAGAGTTTTATCTGCCAGTACGCGAAGCAAATATTTAAACGGTGAAATAGGCAACATAAAAGACAAAAAAGGGAATGGGCATGCCAGCGTACTAGGCATGGTAGATCGAGGTTGTTTACTCCTAAGAAAGCGTCTAGTGTGACTTGTGCGCCATAAGTACAGCTAGAAAGCATTGAAAGGAATTCGTAACAATGGCCGTGACATCTTTTATGCTTTCTTTCCATTCATTTTATACACGTATCCCTTTGAGGACAAGTACTTGACGTTTATTTCGTTACCTGGCTGCTCATTGCAAGCAGTTGACCTGAATCTTTTTTTTTTTCTTTTACACTATTTTCGCAACCGATTTTACACCCTATTTTCGCAGTGACAATACACTGTATTGACTGAAGCGAAAATAAAACTTTTTTGATTGATTGAAGTAGTTTGGCCGTACATTTGTGCCAACAAACAAATTTTAGCGCTAACATGTTTGTGACCCGCCTTCCACCAAGGTGACAACAGCCGCCTGCATTTAATTTACCAGCTGGTGATGACTCGCTCACCTACATATATCATAACGCGCATATCGCGACATCGTCATTTAGGCGACTGCTGGATTTTAGAGCGTCTTCTTTCAGTCACTGAAAGAACATCTTTCAGTGAGACAGGTACCGACCTGTCTTCCTGAAATGTCTGGCAGGTCCAGGGAGCCAAAAAAACTCACTCGGAGTAAAACAAGCCGTTTACTTCAGAGGTACGTTTGAACAGTTTAAAGCACAGTTGAGCGTTTCAATCATAAAGAGACGCTAAACCGAAACGGGAAGCTTGGATAGACAATTTTTTTTACCTGCGTTGGAGCCTAACCCGCCTCTCCTTGCGACAACAAATGATTTTTTTAAAGTCTAGGACTATTGCTGAATGTCTCAGTTCCTGTCGCTAAATTTGAATAGCCCGCCACGAAAGAAAGGACTCGACGTCACGATCTCGGTTACCCGCACTACGGTGAAGTGAGCTCCATTTCCGTAAGATATGGCAACAACATTGCCTGACTGCACGTTTATTTATTGTCAAAGCTCGTCTACTTCATTTGTTTCTCTATAACCTCCACCAGTAATCAAGTACTTAAAGAAGATGAACTGATGTCATTTCAAAAAAGGATATGAACAGAGTGGGACAGACGGCGCCAGTGCAATTTCTCAATTTCGCCGTTTACTCGCTTAGAACTGCACTGTTCTTACCAGGAATCGCGAATTGATGGTCGCACAAGCCTAATCGTGCAATCCTTATCAAACTTAACTTTTTCGTGTAGTGTCCCTTTAACTTCACAGAGAGCAATGCCCTAGTCTTCGTCAAAATACTCTGCGTACCATTTCTACGGTCCCAAACGCAGCAACTTACATCCCGCTCTCGAAACTGACCATATATTTACCAGGTCTTCCAGCGCCAGGCGTCAAGTGTCCAGGAAAGCCAACGATAAAAGTTATTGAACAGCCGTCGAACCTGCCAATACGAGAACGCAACGCAACTTCAGATACGACAACGCAACGCGGGCTCATTGACATTTGCAGGTTAGCCGCGACAGCGGAGAGCATCGTTCGAGGTGTGCGGCAGAGAAGTGCAACGCCTGCGCGGCGTCGTTTTCCACTGATAAAATGACGACGCTTGTTTAGCGAAGAGCGAGCGACTCCACCCACGCTACAGCAGAGAAGAGATCAACAACCCTGAAGCACTCTTCTATAGTTTTCTCGCCAATCGCTGATGCCTGCTTACAGTTGCAAATATAACGAAGCCTCCTGTTCATTTCCTGTCGCTCACCGAATCAGTGCGTCGCCCTCGGAGCGCGATGTGTGCGGGAATGCTTGCGTTAGCAACAGGAAACGAATAATTGCGGCTACTTGGGACGCACTCTACTCGTCGCAAAGAGTCATTGACGTTTCCGTAGTGCGTCCTTTTCTTAAAAGCAAGCACACTGCGCCAGTGTCTGTTGGAGAACTGTGTGCTTGAGATAGACAATATCCAGAACAGCGCTACGGACGAAACAGTTTACTCAGCCTTTCTGAAGAATGAATTAGCTTTGCAGATCGTTCATTAGGGGAGAGTGCTGAGGCTTTCGTTCGCTGTAAACGAAGCTTGCCGCATGAAAGATCCTCGCCTTACCTATTCTTGAGTACACTAATATTGTGTGGGACCCCATTCATTCATGTTAGCAATAATAAAGTAGAAAAACTTCTTAGCAAGGTAATGAAACTTGTTTGTTCGCTATGACAGGATGTCGTTCTGAGAATCATTTGAACAAGCTGAATTAAAATAGATTTCAGAGAGGAACTAAATTGCACGATTACTTTTCCTTACTAAAATTAGTAAGGGTGCCTCGATAGTGGTTTACCTAATTACCTGTATCTCTCAACAGCGTATGATAGTAAAGGACGGCTTAGTCTTTAAATGCCCCGCCATCCGTTCCACCCCTTCGGCCCACGAACACGGATTTTAAGCATTCTTTTAAGCATTCCTTTAAGCCTAGCAGGCAGGTACTTGGCTAACGTCCCTGCCTTAATCCCGTCGCTTTCTGCCTCACCCTCTCAACTTTCTTAGAAAGGACACAACAGCACAAGTTCCTCATTTACACTTTCGCGTGATTCTAGATTGCGCGATCTTGCATCCCGGAGGCTCATGAATAATCCGTGTGTGCATTAGGAGAGATTGTCTCTCTGGAAATGCGTACAAGACAATAAAAGCACAAAACCGCGAACAGGCAAAATGGCGACGCTGATTCTTTCTTCCCAGAAAACATGCATGTCCTCCTTCCTTTTTTTTCTTTTCGCTGTTTTCTCTGTTTTCGTCAACGTAGGACATTGAACCTCTTTCGCAATTTCTTATTCAGATACAGAAAGTAAGACGATGCGCCTGGGTCGCTAGCAATGTAGTGGCAGCGGCGCCGTAGCAACACTACAAGGAATGTCCTTCGATCCCCGTTTTGGTCGCCGGGCTCGACTGAAGCGCTTAGGCATGGTATTATTACCCGTTTTGGTCGCTGATGCTTTGTTGTTTGTTCAGTCACAGCCTCAACTTGGTTGTTTACTTTTCTGTCTGGCAGTTTGACTGTTTGCCTCCGGCTTTTTCGTCGCTTTGCTCCGTTTCCGTCTCGTCATTTGAAGACTCTTCTGCTTCCTACAGCTTCGAGACCCGCGGTATTTCATTTCCGCGTCGCCACTGCGGCCGACGTCGCTCGCTCGCTATATTTTGTCAATGGTGAGAACTGTTCCGCCTTGGCGCGATGCGGGAGCTCGCTGGGGAGCGTTTCAGAGTGGCCCGCTTCAAGTGCCGCAGCTACGTTATTTGCAGCGATACCGGATGTCAGTTGTTTTGCCCATTTATTTATACAATTTTCTTTTCCAGAAGCACTAGTCTACTTCTCATACACTAAGTCTCAAGTAGGTTTGATGTGATATGTGCACCTTTTCCAGTAAATGAGCGTTTTGCTTGGAAAGTAAGGTACAGCGAGCAAACGCACGAGGATTTGGATCAACGTATAAATCCACCATGTTAGTTCCATGTTAATCATTACCGTGGACAGCGTTTTGTATTCTGCAACCTTTGAAGGTGATGTCATATGACCTGCGACTGAGGCGACCTGTTTTGAAAACACAGGGTTAAACATGGAGAGGAAGGTGACTGATCAAAGGCAACTACAGAATGAAATATTGCAGAATGAATATCGTGCGTCCTATGAGCTAGCGTTACGCCATGATTCATCGGTATCAGGCCAGCGCATTGGAAGGTTTCCAATTTAGTTCTCTAGTGGATTGCTACATGGTAATGAGATGCAATTACGACGCATGATCAGGAACGTATCTCAGGTGGCATAACTACTGTAAATGAAGGTTTGAAGGTTTTATTGAACAACGATGTTAGTTTTCCAAAGAAGTGTCTACAGGACTGGTGACGCACAAGGAACCCCAAAGTTAAAAACTGTCAGGGGACCTCCTACACATAATGTGAATGGCTGGCGCTAACGGTAATTTGAAAACCCAACCTACAAGCCGATTTTTATGCTTGTTTCAATTTAACTAAGGCTTCCTGTTTAAAGTGATTTCAAGGCTTCCTGTAAGCCTTCAGCTTACAAAGCCACTTCCGGAGATTTCAAGATTAATTCATTTTGTCGAGTTTCAGGGTCGTGGAGTGAAACGTATGCTCGAAGATGTTAAGCATAGGTCGAGGAAGCAAAAATTAGCAGCCTCTATTGAAACGTAATGCCAAGTGAGTCACTAACCCCCACGCTATCCCCAACTTTTCACCTAAGATTGTACCTCGTAAGGGTAACAATTGTGAATGGCTATCTTTTCTTGTGATTCCTTCTTTTTTTCAGTAGAACCGGAATATTATTATGGATGTGTTATTACTGGAACATATTATTGGCATATATAATTGGCATATATTGCCACGTTGGCATTATTGGCACATATTATGGCTGGAATGCTGGGACCAAACCAAAGCAGCCTGTATTGTCTGGCTCTACAGTTTGCACGCATACGAACAAGCAGTGGCGGCATTGCGGGCACCACGTGAAAATTCTAGAGGTCGTACGCTGAGAATCATACGCTTAGAGTCGCCTAGAGTCGTACACTTAGAATCGTGTTGCTGGTATGTGTTATGCGCTATCATAGCGCAGTGTAATAAACAATACATACGTTTTGCTATCACTTGGCGTTCTTTTGTCCAACTTTGCTCAGTCCCGTAGGAATACTTCAAAAAGCAACGCTCGTGATACGCACGTCAGCGCACAGTAGCGTGCATTTTACCTCCACGGTATAAAGGCCTGCGCTGTACACCGACATGAGTGCCAATGTTACGCCTTACCATAAGCTACCATTCGGTCGCCATGGCACTGCCAACGTCCCGTGGTCAGCCCACGTTAAGCATGCACCCACTCATGCTGTTTGCCCAATGACCTTAATCGTATACGCGTAAGACTTCGTCGTAGTCAATTTCACGGCTGACTGCTTCGCATTACATCGATTCTCACAATGCGTGGGGTCTGCTGTCTCCTTTTTTTTTTTTACTTAGCGGCTGAGTTTGAACGAAGGTCCACGGAGGAACGTATTAGGCCCTACGACCATTTACTTGCACCGCATAGCGCCTGGAATTCGGTTTTGAGAGCGAGTCCGTAAAGCAGCAAGCTCTACCGAAGTTATGAGTGCATGCTGGTAGCCAACGAGCCGGAAAAGTGTGGTTGACTGAACCGACGAATTCCCTTGCTGCTAATCTGTTTGTTTACATAGCATGCGAAAGGTCACCCTTATTCATTCCTGTTCCGTGTAGGCCAGATAGGAAACACCAGCAAAATAACTTCCAAAGTCGTATAGGCCACGCGAAACTTATTTTTGGCTCATTCACGCGAGGGCCAATTTAATTAGTGCGCTCAAGCCTCGAGTAACGCCACCTTCCACCACGGCTGAGCTTGTTATTACAAGCAGAATCCACATGGGTTTTGCCTGCTTGCTTCGACTTCATCGGAGTACAACATGCCTGTTCCAGCGCAAGACGCGAAGTAAACATCATGTGCAAGGCTGCCGGCGGCATTCCGCAGGGCACCACAGGACTTGCTGTTGTTTTTTTTTTTCCTGTAGGAGAAGTAAATACTATGCTGTTTATCCAAACCACCTAATGGATCATCTCATTTTGTCGTTGTGTACGCAAGCTCTTCGAGTTACTATGGTATCCACACAGGGGAGGGGGTCAAGGACTCGCTCTTTATTTGTAAGAAACAACTTAATGAGCAAACAGACAATGAAGCCTAGGAAAGCATAAGGGAAGTTACTTGTGGTATTGTAATTGTGGAGAAAGCAGAAAGGAATTAAAGTGGACGAAAAGACAAACCTTGCCTTCGGTGGGAACCGAACCCACGACCTTCGGATGTCACGTCCGATGCTCTATGACGCCAATGCTCTATGACAGTATGACGTGCATGGAATCGCGAAATTCCTTGAAATGTCTCATACAAGAAAAACGAAAAGTTAAAGTTACGTCATACACCACTGCGTGGTAACAGGTTCGGTTCACAGGGTTCTATCTTGGTTTCATGGGCCATTCTTTGGTGCTTGCTGGATTATCTGTTATGGTTCTTGTAACCACAGCTTCGAGGCATTCTAGCTGGCACTGAAAGCATTCCTTCTCGGTGCTACGCTCTCTAGAACACTTGAAGGTAAAATCCTAGCGCAACTGCAGGACTGCGTTGAGTTACTAACTAGTTATACCACGGCCGGGATGCGTTATATTTTCAGTGTATCGCCAAACGCACAGTAGAAGTTCTAGCCACGTTAAACCATGTGTTGCGCATACCCACACACCTGCGGCTGTGGTATCTGTCACACGTGTTCTTCAGGGTCAACGCTACGAGCGGGTATTTTCCACCCCTGACAATACACAGCTATTACAACTGAGGACTATTTCAGAACAAGTGCGATTGAAACGATAGGAACTTTCAGGCTTACGCGGCCCTGGTCTTTTCATTTGTTAAACAGTTATCAGAAAGTCAGGAACAGAAACTCATTCTAAACTGCACAATATACGGAACCTTTAGAGATAACGGGATTCTCGACCTTTTGAGCCCTAAGCGCACAAGGACTCCGTCACGTATTTCCTTTCCATTGAATCGGGCGGGTGACAAAGGAAGTGAATTCAAGTGCAAGGCCTAATCTCGAAATCCTTTCACGTAGCCTAAAGAAGGAGCGAACTCTTAACGGACAGGGTGAACGACCCCGAAGAACAGAAACTTGGACTTGAACCTGACAAACAAAGTAAAGTGATTTCACTGGTTTTCATGAAGTGCTTACATACATTAGTGAGCTTTAGGTTGGATGGGAAATCACAGAGAGCTTTCGAAATTCACTTTCGCGAGAACACGCTATACAGATAAAGAAAATGTAAAGGCACGGCCATCTCCATCCCAGGAACCTTCTGGTTAGTTCGAGATCTCAAAGCGGTTTGATTGGGAGCACGGCGTACTTGAAGTGCAATAAGGTTGAGAGAAAAAGAAAATCTGGAAGAAAATGATCAAGAGATCTTCCACTGCAATGGAGTAAGCTTAGAAAAAAAATAACAGTAGTAAGACGAGCACGCAGTAACCTTGGTAATTGCCTTAGGCACATGTACTTTTTTTTTATATCAGACATCAGACATATGCCACATCATTGAGAGTCTGTTCAAGTTCAGACTGCGTTTGAACAGTGTAGACTGCTGGAGAGTCTACTCTGTTGCATCTTAACATTTCAAGCTATGTGCCGAGAAGTACACGAAGTTCTTCAAGATTCTAACACGTTTGTGACACGGTTAACTTGTGATATGCTTCGCCTTTGATGCTACGTTTTATTCAAAGACATCGTCGTAAAATGATTTCCAAGACGCATTGTCAACTACTGTGGAAAAATCGTGAACCTTACATATTGAAATGTCAAGTGCTCCGACTCCGGTTACAGCAAAGAGAACGGCACGGCTTTAGAGTCAGTTATATTCGTTGCAATATAATAAATTATCTGATGCTTTCGCTTGTGGCACGTTTCGCCTTTGACGCTAAGTTTTACTCAATGACGTCGTTGTAAAATCCTCTGCGACATGAATTGCCACCTGCTGCTGATAAGTGCGTAAAACTTGCATATTACGCGGTCAAGGATTCCGATTCCACTTACAGCAAGGAGAACTGCGCGAGTTTCGAGCCAATTATGTACATTGCAGTACAATCAATTATCGAATTGTTTTTCTATAAGCAATGCCACAATTCTGCGTGTACTTGGGTTGTTCTTTAGGCCATTAAAGAGGCCCACTTACTACCGAAGCCTATTTTTCTACGCATTTGCTATCGCCTGTACCCAAAAGTTCGTTCCCCCCACCTCCCACTTCACTCCCATTGCTTACGTGCTTAAGCTTTGTAGCAAGTGTAGTTTAACCCTTCCAGGCCCAGCAATTTCAAATGGAATCATCTGTTTTATAGATCAGTGGGCCAACTCCGTCATAAGATAAAAGGTTTGTTATTTCTCTACGACTCACATTTAGCATCTGATCCACGCACACTGGCAAGTTGACGCACTTACGAAAGTAAGGCCACGTGTGAACGAGGAAACAAAAGAATCACCTGCGCTGTTCACGTGCTTGACTCCTTGAGGCAACCTCTTGTCTCACCGTGCGGAGAGATGGCAGCAACTTTAGTTTTAGAATAAGCACTTGGTCTTTGACTACCGAGCATATTGATATATCTTTGACATAATATTGCAATTCATAAGCAAATGACTTTGAGGACTTCAGAAGTGTTGTATGTTGGGCTAATTTGTGTTTTCACATAGAAATCATCGGGAAACTGCGCAAAAAGAGGACACGAAAAAGTGACAGGTGTTATCCCGTCTCTTTTCTTGTGTGTCGTCTTGTTAAGCAATTTCCCGATCAGTTCCGTGATAGTAAAGACATCCGTATATAATAAAGAATTAATAATTCGGTTACTCACAGCGAATGAAACATGAGAAGCACGATTTTTTCACTTTTACGAACCACCGTGATGGCCCGCATCCTAAACTCTAAACAATGGTAGCTTACTTTAAGTGGACTTGCTCTGGGGCTGAGAAGGTTAATTTTTGTAGGTTACGCATAATAATTAATTCGGCTAAACGTTGTCGATGTATGGGTCGGACGCACTACAAGTGACGTTAGGACAAGCGAAAGCTATATTAAGCAGACATAAATGAGCACACATTCATTACTCGAGATCTCGAGGTCATGCTTTCCTCCTCTTAATAAGTGCACCGCGTCTCGGCTGCTCCAGGCACGATAAATGCAGGACCCTTGCAGCCCCCCGGGCTGACCTGGCTCTGACCCAGATTCTGAGGACGCGGCGGTAATATTGACCAAGTATGATTACACCCTTTCGTACCATGCGTGAGGTTTCACTGAAGAAGCCATGGCTTTCCACTTCTTTTTAGTGTCTTCTCCGCACATTTGGCTCCTGTCACCCTTCATGTGTGTCCTTTCAGTGAGAGGTCAGATGTATGCACGAACATTTAATAGCTTGCTTTCAGTGATAAGGTGCATAACGGTCCAGCACCTTGGCCTGGGGTACAAGCCGCTATTTAATAAGTGTCAAGGTTATAACGGTAGGACGTGGATTTGTTTTACGCCTGCCAGAAGAAAATAAGGCATACGCTGCGAAAAAAAAAGACAGGTCTTCGGATTTGACCCGCAGGTATCAACAGTGATAAGCCCGAAGACAAAATGTCGAACAGACCTACACACTGTGCTAAAATTTAAAAAAAAAAGAAAGCAAGGCGAGTTCTTTATACTGGAAAATTACTGGTGCCACCACAAGGAATTGCTCTTGTAAGCAACCGGGATATTATGAGCACTCGAATTGCAGAGAACTCGTGAAGATATCAGTTCACAGCTGCAAAAGCCTTATATCTGCCCGAGTACGACGCAATGCCATTTCATGTAACATTGCTTTCCGGTTTTTATATAAGCATACTTATCCAAGCCCTGCAGAGCTTCGCAAGCAGATCGCTAATGCTAGGCAAGAGTCAGAGGGGTGGTCTCAAGCTAAACGCGGCTGCTACTATGGCTGGCGAGGCCAGCACTGTTCCTTCACACGACGCTATCTGCGCTGTCCTTAACAGTGCTGACTCCTTATAAATTAAGCGACTTGAGACATGCGAGAAGCTTGACAGCATCTTTCGTTCAAATAGGTCAATGGAGTGGATGTACTGTCACGTCACCGTAGGACGAATGATATTAATAATTGATGGAGTTTTGTTTTCGAGGTATGACGTGCCAAGTCCTCGTTTAGGTTTCTCTATTTAAGGACGATGTCTTTCTTCGAATACTTGAACGAGGAAATTCTTGTCTGTCTGTTTGTCTCTCTGTCACGCGATTCAGCCACCCGGCCAAAGTTTAAGCACTTGCCTAACGTCCACCCATCTTGAACTGGTAGCGGCGCTCATACATGCGAACATTGTCGATCCAAAGGGAAATATTACGCATATCTGAGGCGCAACATCAATACGTATTAGGTGGTGTGTTCCTTTACTAGAAAATACATAGATACGTAATTCTAATGACACTAGTGTATCTTAGGTTGCGCTAAAAATGCGACGCTATGCACGAAAAAGGCCTCTGCCGACGAGTGGCTATACTGTCACCTGGCAGTTGCCCAGGGATTCTGCACAAGCTCATGTTTCCCGACGGGGCTGCCAGGTGGCGTCCCTATCTCACGCATGGTAGTACGGCCGGCAGAAGACTATCGTCTTTCGACGACATTTGCAGCGAAGCACGCAGATATGCGGCCAATTTTTTTGCTTTTGGTGTTGATGTTACACCAGCGAAATATTTTATTCTTGTTACAACGTCGATATTTCCGGCTTTTTTAAATGTAACCTTACACCTGTATGTATAGTTTTATCAATCTTGCTTGTTGACTGCGTTTTTTTTGTTTCTCGACCATGTATGAGCTATGAATATATTCTGTTGGGCTTTAGCCGCACACAAGCTACACTTTTGTAGATCTTGGTCTGTGGACCTTCCTACATTTTGTTTGAGAAAAATAAAGACAACATTATTACGTTGCACCGTCAATCAACTTTATTATTTTATTTATTATTAAAACAACGATATCATGAGGTGTTGGCGGCCTGCAGAGTAATTTTGACTACCCGGGATTCCTTAACATGCACCTCAATATAACTACACGGTAACTTTTGTTCCTTTTTTTTATTTTGCCCCATCTAGATGTGGCCGCCATGGCGGGCATTCGATTCCGCCACCTCGATCTTCGCAGGCAGATATCCTAGCCGCTAACATACCACGGCGAGCTGCAAGAAGCATGAAGGTTCTGTAGTTAAAACAAATGAACAGATGGTTGAGCTACTTCAGGTGCATTACAGCACTGTAAGTACGATGACCTGACTTCACTGATTGCAGCCGTAGGCTGTTTTCACTAACACTTGCTCGAATTTCACGTGCCAAAATCACGAATATGTGGCAAGCCATAGTGGAAGGCAATGATAATTTAGACCACCTGGGGCTCATTGGCATTCGCTGGCAACGCAAACTAGACACGCCTCCGCCATGTTCGCCTCCAATGGAAACGAAATCACCGGGACGGGGCTCGACCCTACATTCATCAGGCCATTAGCGCAGCACCAAAACCACTATGCCGTCGCGGTGGACAGGGTGTTATCATTACTCGAGATAATGCGCCCGTCCTTCGCGTGTTTCGTTGAGTTATAAATGAACAACAAGGACCCCTACCATAAACATTTTCTAACGTGAACATCTCACCATCTCCTTCGATTTTTTTTGTTTGTTTCGCCGTGCCCTTCTTTCGGACCTCCTGCGACAATCGCGAATTGCCTCGAACTCTTACCTCAGATTTTAAGTAAGCGTCGCGAGAGAAGAAATTTCGGCGTGCTATTCCCGTTGCGAAACAGCAAGCCTGTAGCACATAACATCACCTGTAGCATTTAGGAGGGAGTCTTCTTTTTTTTTTTACTGTATTCTCGTCGGCTGTGAACGCAGTAAGTTCCGCTGATGTTTCGGTGCTGGGCATCGCAGAAAACTGATCGCGTTCTCTTGGCCCGAGAGCATGGTCAATAACTGTCACTGAGCCTTTTCTAATGCTAGCGCTAGAAGACCCTCTAACGACATAGCCTCGAGGAACATAGCGGAATGCGCCCAGTGTTGCCACAGCAAATGCAATATGAATATCACCTCCTTAATAAAACACAATCACGTGTGGCTCATAGCCGCTTTAGATATGCGCCCATGAACTGGACAAAAGAAAGAAAGAAAGAAAGAAAGAAAGAAAGAAAGAAAGAAAGAAAGAAAGAAAGAAAGAAAGAAAGAAAGAAAGAAAGAAAGAAAGAAAGAACGTGTTGCTATACGCCAGTTCAACATTTGGGTAATGCAAATAAAGAGATCCACAGTTCACGACACCACGGATATACGATTGCCACTGGCAGGCTCCTATAAGTCAGGCATTATAGTCGCCTTGAAGTTCTTACTTGCGTAAGGGTTACCGCACACCAAAGTCACAAAAGAGCTACGATCCCATAGGGCATTTACGAAATGGCACTTTTTATTCTTAACGACCCCGTCCCGTCAGAGGAGACCATTACGGAACTGACTGAATGGCTTCTACCCTAATCGCCATAGTTTTCTGCCGCTCGGTTTATGTGAGTACTTTTCTCTTTTCCATCATTTATCATCGTCGTTTATTTTGTGCTGTGGCTATACCGTGAGACTCTCTTCTTACACAGTCCTTTTACTTCGTATTTTTAGTTACTGCCATCTTTCAAGCCGCGTAAATCTTCAGGAACGTACTAAGAAGTCCTATATTTTTTATCTGCTTCCGCTTCAGGAAAAAGGATTCTCTGCCTCTATCTATTGTTCGTATATTTCATCTAGATTATCCGAAGTATACCAGCTTTTGTACCCTTGTGCCTTGTAGCCTCCTTGTAGCCTTGTGCTACAAGAGGGTTGATGCTAATTTTCCCTTTCATATACTAGAAAACGTGCACACTGCTTCCTTGCTACAATATTTCTTTTGAAACATTCTTTCTGTTTAAATAGAACGGACGCACAGTAAATTATGGTTCTTTGTTTTGTCAAACCTTGCCTTTCGTTCATTTCTTTCATAGTAGCTAGGTTATAGAATTTGTTCTTACTGTGGCTTGTGTTATCTCTTGCATAATTTGCACTTCCATGCGCCGATTCGCTTGTTCAGTGCTTCGCTTTCGGTTATGCAGGATAACAAGTAAAATTCCTAAAGGTTTGCTTTTTAAGACTCATCGACGAGGCATTGAACGTTACTGGAACAGGAGGATTAGCCTAGACTGCTGGTCTCTGCCCATGGCCTCTGGGCCAAAAGGTCAGTTCTTCAGTTTGGCTATGTAGGATAACAAGTAAAATTCTTGAAACTCTGCTCTTCAACATTCATTGGCGAAGAATTGCGCGTTACTAGAGAACCGGAGGGTCAGTCTGGACTGATGTTCTCTGCCCATGGCATCTATACGAGAAGGTCAGTGCATCGACATCGGTATGTAAACTTGAATACCTTACCAAAACTATGCATGTATTGAGGACGCAGAAATACGTAAATTTAAAATTTTCATACCATGGATCACATAAAGCTAATGACAATATTTTGTTGACGAAAACAACGCACCGCGAAGGACTTGGTGGTGCCAAGAACTGCGATATAACGGAAGGCTCCAGCGCAAACATTCTGAAAAGCGTCGTCGCTCGCTCATCATTCGTTTCTTCGTGTTTCAAGGAATAAACTCACAGTGAGTGTGGCTCTCCGTTGTCTTAAAGTACCTTAACCAACAACAGCGGCTTCCATCTATGCAGGATGCATATACCAAGCCACGGAATACGGAGTGCTGTGCCGCACTGGTACAGCATGACGCATGACCAGTCGGGGAGACTGGTCATTGCTCCCTTGACAGGCCTAGCTTACTAACCTCTGACCGATCCCGAATTCAAGATCACTCAATGTAGGCTTGATGGGCAGGGCTCGCAAAATCAGGGAGCACCACCACAGAACAGCATAACGCACTCCGTCGTTCGGAGTAGGCAGCACACGATGTACCTAAGTGCCGAAAATTTTTGTAACTACGCTGTATTCAGGAATGATCATAGACTCCCCAAACGATATCTCAAGTTTGTTCAGTTACGTACTCAGTATGCTAACGGCAAGCGGTGTAACACGTTAAGGCATAATAAAACTTCTTCTGGGCTAGTTGGTTCATAATAGTGCATATGCTTACAGGGCGCTAAATCAACATACAGAAGAGAGGGACACACAGACACAGACAAAGCGCCACTACCAACTGATTTATTCAGGACAGAAAAAGGGGTGTCTATTTATACTATATCACATGCGCAACAAGGAGCAATCATGCAACAAAGGCGCTTTGTGCGTGTCTGTGTGCCCCTCTCTTCTGTATGTCGATTTAGCGCCCTGTAAGCATATGCACGTTAAGGCATGCCACGTAACAGGAACATAACCGGAGTTGTATCTGGGCAGCTTAAAATGCTGAGATATAACACTAGTTTCGATGCGCGTCAGCTACGGCCGCATCTTCCACCGATAGCTAATATGCAAAACTGCCCTTGCAATTAGATTTAGCGGAGCAAAAGATGAAACCAAGAGGAGCCACCAGAATTCTTCTGTGTGCTTCGGTCTGTGTCTGTTGTTTACACCATCTATTTCTCTGCTATTAGATTTGGTTGATTGATTTGTGGGGTTTGACGTCCCAAAACCAGCTCTGATTATGAGAGACGCCGTAGTGGAGGTCTCCGGAAATTTGGACCACCTGGGGTTCTTTAACGTGCACTGACATCGCACAGCACACGGGCCTCAACATTTCGCCTCCATCGAAATGCAGCCGCCGCGGCCGGGATTCGATCCCGCGACCTTCGGATCAGCAGCCGAGTGCCTCTGCTATTCGACTACCTCTTGCTATGAACGGTGTCATTGCTGCACCACATTACTCTAATTGATCTCTCTGCCAGTCGACTTCTTGACAAACAAAACAGTACGAGCTGTATGAATAGTCCTTCCTTATGTTAAGGGCGTTGAGTACTGCCACCTTTACAGGAGAATGATTTGCGTTACCCTTTATATTTTTCACAAAACATTGAATTGGGCAGCACGAAGGTAGTTTATAAGAAGAAATTTCAGGTAAGCCTGCTTGTTCATAATTTAGGTACAAATCAACGGGGGATACTTCTTTTGTTTCGGGGCCACTTACTCCGTAATGATATTGCGTAGTTGTAACATGCGTCTCGCATCCTGCTGCTCCCGTCATAGCACTTCTTGTGTACTTCTTTTGTTTAAAGAAAAACGAAAAAAAAGGAAAGGTGTGCGGCTAACTCAGGCTAACCAAGCTGCTTTAGCTCTGGCTAGTAAGTGATGCACTGGCGCAATTTGCACGCCACGCTGTTGCCTTGACCTGGTTGCCAAGTTAATAACCGCGAGCTTGACAAAAATTTCGCCCAAGCAATATGTTCCGGCTTGTCTTTTCTGTTCACGATACTAAGCGTCGATAGTACGTGGACGCTTCGAACCTGTGGAACACCAAATTCAAAACACGCTATTCCACACACACACACCCACACATATAAAAAAAAGGAAATTATGAAAATATGCGCAAACGATGAAGAGGTCATCACGCTTGACCTGGTTTGAGGAAGCGATAATCAAGGGCTGTCCGGAATACTTTATAGTAATGACTATACGATCACTGAGCAGAGCGTTGATGAAGTTTCGTTATCTCAGCAGCGCTGGGTGCTCGTTTGGAGAGGTCAGGAAGGTTCTCGAGAAGTCTCTTTCCGTTTAACACATTTTATGGGAACTAGCTGTAACAATCTCGCTGGTTGGGAGTAATTTACATCTTAGGAAATAGGCAGCGATTGGGCAGAAAAAAACAACAGCCAAAACGAACGCACACAGGAAAATTGAAGAAGACAGGCTAGAGGCTTCTCTACCCAGGCTTCCTTCGCCTGAACTGCTTCCCTTAAACAGGAAGCATGCTAACAAAGCCTGCGAGGATGGTGAAGGATGTATGTTGGATGGCGTTGATAGCATCCTGAGAACTTCGCGGAAGAAGGGCCTTTTAGCAAGGGACTACCTGCAACAAGTTGTTTCCTACTTCGAGGCAAATGACCAAAACCAGGCTCTATCCTGTCTTCTTCAAGTTTCCTTTGTCCGTTTCGGCTGCTTTTTTCCAAGTTTCATTGAACCAACTAGTACAACAGCGTGTTTTACTAAAATAGGCGGCGCCCAATTAGTACAACACATCTACTTAGCGCCTTAAATAGGATTAGGATTTGCTGAAGTAATGCTATATGAATCAGGGTTATTTACTTGCAACTTGTTTTTTTTTTTAAGCAATACTGAAGGATCACCGATTCATCTCGGCGCGTAAGGGATGCTCACGTGATGGGAAAAAGAAAAGCCTGCGGTGGGGGAAGCTGCGAGGGTGCAAGCAGGGACATAAGCGTAATAATTACAAGCAAAAAAAAAAGAAAATTCTTAGCTGCAAATATTGTTGCTAGGAACTCTTATTTGTCCCCATGGTGTTTTGCGCCTTGACTGCGCGGCTGTCTTACTTCGCTTTTCTTTGCTTTTTTTTTCAATTCGTTTAGCGGGACAACGCAGCCGTCACGCGCTGTTATCCTTATTCTGGTTCCCGCTAGTGTAAAGTACTGCCATTTATCTTTTTGTACTAGTCACGGTGATTTATATAGGCTACTCTTTCTAGCCAAGTTACTCGAGATTCAACCAATGCAACTGCTTGGCGGTGAGCTCCAGGAGTGTGTCAGCATGCATGGAGAAATCGGTGAAGTATACTGATGCTGGTTACTGTTCTTTTGTTGTTTATTTCATATTAGAAAACGTTTTGTAATATAAATCTATAGCAACTTGCTTCATTCTCAACCGCATTGCTTGTTCGGAAGAATAATAACTTAGTGGGTTGTCCCATGCCAAAACTACATATGTTAAGGAGGTTAGGGGCGTTACAGAGCTAACAAAATTTCTACCCCCTGGTGTCCTGTAACGCGCGCTTACATCGTACAGTAAATGGGCGTCCACTATTTCGCCACCGTCGAAATGCGACTACCATGGTCGGGCTGGATGCCCCGTCTTTCGCAGGGGCAACCAAACACCATCAGTACTGCAATGTGATGGCGCCGTGCTTTAAAAATTATAAGCGCCAGATAACTGTCCCTTAACATGCTTGTTTCTGTCATTAGCATTAAATAATTCGCTTTTCGAAGTAGCACGATGGTGGTCCTCATGAATAAGAATCGGCAACCGGTCACTTCTTTAAATGCAGGTGCGCTTGTCGGTTTTCTTTTTTCAAACTGCTGCCGATGGTACCACTCAGCCATTGATGGAAGGCAATCTGATTCAACTCTCTGTATTCGTTCTTGTATGAACACGTGATGTGAAAGTGAACGACGGCGCTGTCTTAGAAACGCACTGAAGATTGCATATTAAGTCGTTCTATTCAGCACCATCTTCGGGATCTTCTGCTTGTCAGAATACGCTGGGACGAGATAACTCCGCCCATGATAGGCACTTTGGCTCGGCATGCACACAGTTATCGCTCCAGCAAGACTGATCAGATAGGGCGTGCTCGACACGACTGGCATCGCTGCTCAGAATGAATCTTGAAAGCGGCCGCACAATTTCTATTGCGTCGACGAAAAAGAAGACGGGAAAAGCTTGCCGTCTTCCCGACGCATGCTCAGAATAAATATCCAGTGCCCTCAAACCCCAGCAATTATTAACAGCGAAGACCTCAAAAATTCAAAAATTCAGCACTAAATTAGTATAGACAAAGAATCGCCCCGTCATTCTAATATTTACTACAAGGGGCTATGGATATAGGTGTTCGTTATAAGATATCAAAAGTAGCAGCGACACTTCACCAAGAACGCGTGTACTTGCCACATTTTCACAGAGCAGGTGCGCTTTATCTTAATCTATTGCTATTGTCTGGAGTATAACTCTACAAAGGCATAACTGCTGCTACTGCGTACGCTTCGAGAGATGAGATGTCTTGTCAAGAACGCGCACGTTACCCTCAACTGTCACGGCTAAGCGTAACAAAGTACAGAGTTCGCGAGTATGCCACTCCACGTGCTTTTGCAGTCCGAGTACACTTGCAGGTTCTGTCACACAGTGAATATGTATTAGAAGATGATGCAGCGTTAATTGCTATGTCGCCTGTGAGTACCTGCTTCAAGATACCCGTCACGCGACCCCTACTGAAGGGCCTAATTGGTATGGCGTAGCGGAGCCGACTCACCGACCGGTGTGCGGTCTTGCTGGTAGCCCTTGACGTAGATATCAGACGCCGAACCAGTCTTTTTCCCTTCACCAACAGGTGTGGTTACTGCGACCCAACAGCCAGCACCCAGCACGGAACGGGAGGTCCATTACACAGTTCTGGTGGCATTGAAAAATGGGCTAAAACGATGGCTTAAAGTATGCACTACATAGGCCTGGACACCCGCTCGACGCGACCAACCAGTTAGCACTAGCGCTTGCACGTGGGCCCGACTACAGGCAGCGCCAGCCTATCGGAGGTAGCACGAAACTTCCGGACTTGAAGGTTTTATGTCGCGTTGCTCCTGGAAACCACTACTTACCGGGAAAAAAAATTCAACAACAGACAGTCGAGTGCGGGACTCGCGCTTGTTATCGGCTACAGGGCGCGCGTGAGCAAAACGATTTCGCGTTTTCCTTCTTCACCGTTCACTATACCGTCGGCCTGGGGCATAAATGTCTTCAACTTACCAGAAGCTCCGCTTACTACAGCAACGGCAGATAAACCTTTGTGTTCTTGAAGCCTTGTCGCGCCGCAGATAACCGCTGTGGTCGCCTGACCTACCGAACCGCGCCGATGCTACATTATCTGGTTGATCGCGTCTTGCACGAAATCAATGGCTGGTCCCGACGTAAAGACCGCGAATACAGTATTACATCGTTGGTGAAACCATCGTCTCTTTTCGGTCACGTGACGTTAACACGTCGCTGTCTTTTGAAGGAAGGCCCGTCTATTCTGTCGTCTCTGTCGTGGAAGAAGTCTTGACGCGAGCAGTAGCGAAGCGTGCCGGGTGTAGCAAGTTTTTCACGTAAGGTGCGGCCGCGTAGGCATCGCGTGGTACAAGCAAAGATGTAGTGGTGGGACCGGGTCCACCGTCTTAAAATTCCACGTCGACGCGACTCGACAGACGGATATGCCTTCGGTCAAAAGGCAGCGATTGCATTATAGCCTTGGTTCACTTGAGGCATTCTTGAACCACGCTGATTAAAATTTCACTCGCTTAATTTACCTTTGACGAACGTGTCGTCAAAATTAGCGCACTTAATACTCATTTGATATATTGTGAGCAAAACGCCCACCATTCACCTTCTAAACCTATACACCAGGTAATGAATTCCATACCTGGTCACATTCGATCTCTCCCCCTGAATGATTATGTGACAATTCTTGTTGAAAATCATTACATAACAAAAGCTTAATTCCTTTACTGTTATAAATGTTTCTGTTGCGATTTTTTTGCACTGTATAATCCCACTCCTGCAATAGCCCTTTTACAGGGCTGCAGTATGTAAATAAATAACTAAAAAATAAAAAATAACGGGACTGGACTTCTGTGTCGACATCATGAGTCTCCCGCATGTGCACAAGACGTTGTCGGCAAGAGATGAAGGTGGCAACGTCTGAAAGAAAGTCCCATCCTAGAAGGAGCCTATAGGTGCAGGAACGTAGCACGACGAACTGAATGGGGTGGCGGATCTCATCAATGAAAGCTTGGACGGTGCACTGTGCCGACGCTGGAACTGAAACATCATTTGCACTACGTATAGGGGTTCCACTATAAGGTGAACAAACCGTGCGTAGACGAGAACACAAGTCAGAGCGAATGACAGAAACAGCTGCTCCCGTGTCGACTGAAGCTTGTATAGGCGCACCTTCAGCATAAAATACGTTGATTCCCTTAATTAACGTTCAATGTTCCGTATACGCAACTCCTTCACACGCGGCCCTAACGCCATTGGAGTAAAATTGTTCTACTTGTCGCCAGCCGATCAAACCTGATGGCGACGCCATGGGCGCATTTGACGACCCGGTTTTTTATGTCCTGGTGTGAGCTGCGCATCAGGGTGTCCCATTCATATGGCAGCAATATTTCACCTAATTCTGGCTGTGCGGGGTCTTCTTCGCATTCCGCACTCTCGCCGCATACGAACAATCCAATTGAAGAAATGTTCATTCTTTTCGCTTGCTATACAAGTCGTTTTGTGCCTACAGATTCTCTGTAAATGTAAAAGGCACCATTGCGTCATACGCTCGCCCTAAAGCTAACAATCGCTACCCGCTCATAAAGTTTCGCTGTTCTTTTCGCTGTGACCGCGTGTCCCTACATCAGCAAGAGTTAGGCAAAGATTGTCAGGAAAAAATGGCTACACCGCAAATAAAAACGCAAATCGAGGGTGGCCACGCCAAGCTACAGCCTTCACTTCGTCACAACCTCTTCACGCGAACCTCGCACTCGCTGACCCGTGAATCTGGTGTTCGCGTTGGCGTTGGGTTCGAAAAAACTAAGTGGGCCGATGCCCGAGGGCATGCACCGCTTGAGGTGCCGAAAATGTCAGGCCCTGGGACGAATGAGTGTGCCTAAGTGTGTGTTGTATGCTTGGCCATAACTTTGCAGGCCCGATCCCAGCAGCCGCGGCTGCATTTGCATCGCGCGAAATGCAGAGACATAAGGAAAGAAAGAAAAAAAATATATTCGACCTTTCACTACTACGAAGATTGAGAAACAGCGTGGAAGCCGCTTTGAGAGAACCTTTACGGCAGCGCGCCTGCGGTACAAAAGACCATAAATAGAGAGAAGTTGATTGATTTCTGGAGTTTTACATTGAAGAACGACGATATGATCATGACAAACGCCACAGTAGGTGCAGGCTGAGCGCAAAAAACATTCTACCTAGGTGCTACAATTAAAGGTCGTCGCTGGAACTTGCATCCAGCTTGCATGCCCTGAGAATCGCTCAGGAACCAAAGTTTCGAACGATTCAGCGTTGAAAAGGCGTATTTTTTTATTAATTTTTAGCAGGGGAGCAATATACGCAGTACCGCCATAAATCAAGAAAAACGGAGCAGTGAATTGAATCTATAAACTAAATTATAAATGGGAAGCACTTTCCCTCACGGTAAGGTGAGGCAAGCGAGACTCGGCATGTGCATTCCTTTTTTTCCTCTATTTCTCCCTCTTTCACTATTTGCCGCTGTTTCTCTCACTCATTCCTTTCACTCGCTCTTTCTCTCGCCTTTCTAGCGAATCCCGGCCACGACGGCTGCATTTCGGTGGAGGAGAAATGTTGAGGGCCGTACATAGCGTGCTATGTCAGTGCGCGTTAAAGAACCCCAGCTGGTCGAAATTTGCCGAGACCTTCTTACGGTGCCTCTTATAATCATAGCGTGGTTTTTTGGCGCAAATCCCTAAAATTCATCAATTACATACATACATACATACATACATACATACATACATACATACATACATACATACATACATACATACATACATATATAGTTTTTTTTAAATTCTCTGATAAAAATGTTTATATAGCAGCTACAGCAATGCGACCAACATAACAGTGAGAACACGGTTGCAAGCACTACGCCGGGCAAAAGAGATGCGGCTGGAAGGAACGACAAAACAGTGGCGTCAGTCTAATGGAAAGAAGGATCCGGGCATACAAAAACGTCTTGAGGCGTAATCTAGACGGCAGAAGTGGAGCTCAGATTATAGCAAGTATTCAGATCAAGCGAAACCCGAGCAGGAATGACTCTCCTTCTGGAATACCGCATGAGGACAGTAAAAGTAACAACCACGAGAGCAACTATACAGACACAAAGAACGCTGTGTAAGCTGAAGAACCATAAAGTGGTTAAAAGAACAGTTACCACCCCCGTATTCCCGTAATGACTACAAGGCCTATGCACCTTGGGAAAAAAATTGGGCAAGGTGGCAAAACGAAGGCGGTGCAACGATCCGTTTTATTGCATAAGCGGTCGGCTGACACTGGTGAAAGCAAGCCAACAGCATCGGCTCCGGTTTTCACTCCGGCTGCCAACGGACATCGCTAGAGCGACGTTTTGCGCAACCGTTAGCAATTCGGAACGGGGAAATAGAACTGGGAGCTTGGGGAGAATAGGGACAGTTCAGCAATCGACGTAAAGAATGAATGTGGGTTACGGGGAAAAAGGAACGCCCCTGGAGACTGGAGATGGATTGTGGAGCGTACGCATGGTAAGCTCGACTTGGAAATTGTTTTTGCTCGACGCTCTAGCCGTAGCATGGAAACAAGTGGAGCGGCTATTCGAATATCGGCTTTGGCGAAGAAAAGGTGAACTAGATATGTTTCAGAAATGGGGGACAGGCATAGGGAATACAGGGAAGGTGAAATATAGGGGTTGTCAAGATAAAGTTGCCCAGCACGGGAAAATGCAAGGAAAGGGAAGTATAGAATTTAATTCAGGAAAACAATAGAGAGGAATGTGACTTATCCCACTGAGGCAGCATCTAGCTTGGAATTTGCAAGAAAAAGTCATATTTCTTTCAGGGACCAGCGCAGGAAGAAAGTTATTTATTACGTAGCCTTCAACTTAAGATAATACATTTGATCAGGTATTGCGTCATGGAGAAAGTCAGTTCCGAAGAGAGATGGTGCGTTTTCGGGACGAACATTTGATATATTAGTCGGTAGATTAGACAAAGTTGTGGCTGTGTACACGTTTGTTCATTAAAAATTCTGTTCTGAGATCTGTGCCGCGCCACTGAGTTTTGCATGCTACACGCGTGACTTACGTCAGCTTTAGACGTGTGAATTACTTCATGGTTTCAAGTTTCAGTGTCGGTTTCAGGATATTTGCAGGGTTTTAAATTAAAAGTTATATCAAAATGAATTTTGAATGGGTGCGCTATTGACCTTGTGGTGTAAGGTTATGTCAGCAAAAACACGCACACGTACGCCAGCACACACACACACACACACACACACACACACACACACACACACACACACACACACACACACACACACACACACACACACACACACACACCGTGTGGCGTGAGCCAGTACATACGTGTACCACCGCGCAAACTCCCACATAATTATGTTGTTGTGGCTAGATACGAATACTGGGCATTTACTGCAGAGTACAATTGACTGAACAATTCCTGCGGAGGATCATGCCTCATCAGACACGACAGGGCTTTTTTTAGAAACGCATCGCTTGCAGCGTTTTCGCCGACGTTGGTAGATTCCTGAAGAAACTATGTTGCAAATGTGAGCCCGCCGAGACGCTTGGGTCATTTTCACTAGGTAGACGGAGTGCCCTCCAAACGCTGGCATTCTATTTAAGCTGACAGTATGTAGTTTTTGCGACATTTGGTTTTTTTTTCTTCCGTAGTAAATGTTCACTTCGTTGCCTAAAGTTAGTAAAGTGGAATTGGGAATTTTCGTTTTACACTGAGCAAGATAATAAAGCGAAAACGAGGCAAATTGTTGTCCTAGTCTCGAGAGCAGCAAAGTTTCTGATATTATCAAAACGGTCAAGTTTCAAATCGGTGCAAGTTCACTGATCCGCCCACTCAAATACATTTATCTAAAAGTGCCCTCCTGAGCATGCTTGAATTGAAATTTAGCCTGATCAGTCTTTAATATATAGTATCCAAAAAAATGGAACATCACCACCACTGTCATCAGTGCCCCGCCGAGGAGTGCTGAAAACATTTCTCATCCTTGAAAACACAGTACACCGAGACGAATGTTTCTATGCGCAAATTTGTCGAAAATATTTGGGAAGCTTTTCATGCGCTGAGATTGAGACCTCTTCTGTTGCCAAGTGGGTCGGATATCACATGTACCGGTCACAGAGCGGTAAATAGGAGAGTTAGCATTATTTTCAAAGTCAAACACTAGGTATAGCATACAGGATTCCGCAGGTAATCCGCACTGGAGTCTAAATATAGGCTAATCGATTTGATGCAAGCGCAGTCTCAAAATTGTTAGAGCACGTGCGGCCATATTGTCAACATTAAACTTGTTCCTTCTTCTCATTTCCTTTTTTAAAATGAACTTGACTCATTCCCTATTATATATATATATATATATATATATATATATATATATATATATATATATATATATATATCACGTTATCAATCAAAACTGTGTGGTCTTAGCGCTGCATCGATGACACAGAAAGCACAGTCATTACAATTCTTTCTGATAACCTTTGAGTTAAGGCTTACGCTTAAACTCAGGCCTGCAATCAAAGATGAGGGTTACATCCAAGGGGCACGAAATTAAAGAGGAAGCAAGGAGCAGCGCCTAGTAACTCAGCGTGAGTGCCAAGCAGACAAACAGGACACAGTCCAAATGAACTCCGGCGGCTTATCTAGCGTAAGACGCGTCGCGAACTGCGAGGAGTTACTAAACCGAGTTAGGGCTGACGTCACAAGAATGGCTACAATTAATTATGCGGGTTCTTCCAGAATCTGGGTCAACGGAACCGAAAGTAGAGCGGCGCCAGAGCAGAGCGTACCGTTTATTTTCATCAGCACCAAAATGCGCGACAAAAGCCAGGCCGGCGACCGGACTCTCGCGGCTGTAATTGCTTGTGCATGGTTTTGTGCGAGTTTGCCTTTGTGACGTGCGTGGGTACTTCGCAAGATTCTTCTACTGAATTACTAAAGAAAGCGGGGCTATTAACACTGCAAAGCCGAGCAAAAATAACTAGGCTAAAGCTAAAGCTCCTGTTTAAATTAATTGATGGTGACATAAACATCGACACGTCAAGGCTCATTTCTTTTAATCGCTCTAGCTCAACACGCTATAGGCACTCCCAAGCACTTAATGAATACACTTTTAACTCAAATTGCTTTAAGTATTCATACTTCCCTACAATACGAGAATGGAACCAACTTAGTCTATCTATTAGTAACGCTTCATCTTTAAATATGTTCTTAGGTACACTAGAAGTGAATGTATGTATATGCTGATAAGTTTTTGTGAAAACAGTTGCTTCTTTTTTGTTTTTTTGTATGTTCTTTTTCTTGTAGACTGTATTCATATATTGTGTTTCACTATCATAACTTCACCATTAGGCATACTACGATTGTAATTACTGTAGCTAATAGTTTTTAATGAGTTGTAGTTATGCTGTGCATATTCTGTGGATACTCATGTACTGTATATTTATGATTCCGCATTGTATGAAATCATGGTGCCTCTTTGCCTTCAAGCGTGCACCCTCCCTGCTATGATCTCCGGTGAGATCGGCAGTATTGTTAAATAAATAAAAATAATAATAACATCTAGCGGAACTTGTCTCAGAGGACTTCTTAGTCTGCTTATTGCCGGAAGGCAATGGGGACTGTAAGTGGAAACTTGAAGCGAATGAAGCACCACAATTGCAATAGGGAAGTGAACCAACAGTCCCCAAGCGACAACAGAAAATTAACGCGATGCTAGCAATGCCTTTCTGGAACAACCTTATGAAAATCAGCAGCAGCACACCTATGAGCAAAATTCACAGATAACTCACGCGTGAGGTTAGTTTGAAAGAAGCTGAACGTTAGTCGCCTCTTCGCTTTCGTAGTTAAGTCGTCTCAGTACAATACGCTTTGTTCGCAACAAAGGCGCACGGTCCACAATATTCGATCGCCAAGATAAGGTCCTAGAAAGGGCACATCTAAGCGTTTCTTTTTACGCCGTGCGGTTCGCGTTTGGTAATCTTTCACGCGCAAAAGCGAAAGTTTCCTAATGTCCCAACCAGCCGGCTCGTGCCAGAGATGATAGAGCTTTGAAAGCGGTGTTCTCTCTCTCTCTCTCTCTCTCTTTGCCCTTTTACAATGCTGTGTAGTCCACCATAGAGTTTACGTCGTAAGCCACCCGTATTCTGCGGCAAGGTAACTCAGCTTTTGAATTCAGCAGGCTCCAACAAGGCGCATTAACTTCGGAGTTTAAAAGATATACAGAGTGAAGCAATTCAAAACTGACCAGAGAACTTCGCAATAAGATGAGATCAGGCAAATGATGTGCGCCAGGAAGCGCAAGAAACAATGGTATACAGAAAATAATGGCGCACAATCACGAAGCAGACGCAAGAACAAGAGGGCACTAGGTGACTTCCTTCTATCAACGCGTACTTCCTGACTGTGCGCTGGTATATACCGAAAGTTGCGTCAACAAGCACACGATTTCAACATCGTAAATGGTATTAGTTAGTTGCACAGACAAGGTGTCGGAATGCCACGAAAACAAGGGAAACACTATCACGTACACACTTCTACATCTGCGATATCAGTGCAAGTATATTTCGGTTTCTGGGCGCAGATATCGAATGGGGCACGAGCATGCCGTGCAAATTGTCAGGTATCCCCCATGACGAAACCCATCTTTAACGATTAATATGAGAAATATTTATGAATGCCTAATCATAAGTCGCTATTCACCTCTATGCATGTAATACATAAAACCTGCATAGAAATGATGTAAGAGCGATGCCAGCAGTTCCCGCCATTGTTCTTTGTCTGCGCCTACCCGAAGGGTGGACGTATCTTTTGTAGATTGTTCCAGGGGAGACGTGTCACACAACGCAAGCTGCTTCGCGGAGTCCTCATCACTATGGTAACTGTTGCAACTGTTGCTATGCAACAGCATGCGTGAAACTGGCGCCATAGTTATCGTTCGCGAAAGTAACGTCATAAGCACATGTGCGACACTTAGTTTAACATTTTCTCATTTTTTTTTTGCCTTCTGCTCTCAAAAATGAAGGAATAGATGCACTAGGTCTGTGGCACGAGAAATCTACTGAAGAGGCTGCGTTTAAAAGAACAGTAGTTTTCGTAATTTACCGCACCAACACAAACACTTGGATCAATAACAATAAATTATGCTTACTTCTCCATAACGTATCGCAAAAAAATGTGTTATGTTAAGTTAGTCTAGCTTGGAGTTATCAGTGTTCATCTAGCTCTGTCAAATTCTGAACATTTCGTTCTTGTCGGTCCAATTGGTTTGCAACTGCGAAAAAGAGAGTTTTATCAGAAACGATTTGAAACTAGATTTTATTGATTTTTGGGGTTTTACGTCCCAAAACCAGCTGTGAATATGAGAGACACCGTAGGGGAGGGCTCCGGGAATTTTGACCACCTGGGATTCTTTAACGTGCACTGACATCGCACAAATTTGAAACTAGAAGAACGAAAAAGCTGCACATTGATTTGAAATTCTGCATGACGAATTACTTTTCTCTCCAACATGCCTGCCTGAATGCTGAAAACATGTGTTATTGTGCCTGACATATTTATTACAGAACCTCGCGATTCATTAGTAATTGCAGCGTTGACCAATACAAAACGAAATGAAGAACTGGTAACAGAAATATTTCCAGCCAATGAGATTTCGGGGTGCAGAAGTCGAGCTTTGGTACACGATAACAGATATCAAAAAACACTGCTTCAGTTCACACGCAACACAGGGCTTCCACCAGACATATAACACATACACACTGTCAACCATACCTTAATGGCATGTCCACATCACAATAAAGAAATAAAGTTGAGCTTTGGCCTCTGACAGTGCGAGGAACCCCAACAGCTCTCTTGCTAACACTGGAGTCGACTGACATTTCCTATAAGCAAACTGCGTGCTTCCTGTTTACGTACGGACGCGCAGACACGCCTGGCTGTCTACAACGTTCACCCGTTCTTGGACGTTGAGGAGCTTAAGGTTTGAGCAGAACTTGGCTTCTGCAGGTGCGAAAAAACGAACTCATGGGCACGTAAGCCTATAGACCACTCGGATCTGACCAGTGGTGATGAGGTACTTACTCTGTTTACTGTAACTCTGACATTATTTCCAAGACCTCATTAACGATCAACGTGGAGTGTTTTCATTGACGCCATCAGTGCTTTTAACGTCATCAGGCTTCTATATTTATTTAGGCTCGACCGTTTATTGGTTAGACACTACCGCCGACGGGTCGCTGATCCTCTTCCGCCGATTTCCGTCAGCCCTAGCGAAATTATCGGCGATCATTGCCTCCTCGTGCAAAGAGAGGCATCGCAGTGGTACTACTCAGAGGACAATGAACTCCTACGACGATCCGCTGTAAATGAATGCCACATATCTCCGCTTAGAGCAAAAGCGAGGAGTGAATTTCCAGGAGTGCTGATTGTCGTGCGATGCTCCAGCGTAGTAGATATAATCTTTTGCCCATTAACAGCGCACAGTGGTCGTTTTCGGATTCCAAAAAGCACTGGAGGGTGGTGTCGTAGTGCATTGCTCTCTCGTTAACCGTCTTACAGCACCGAAGAGTCACTGAGGCTATTGTGTAAGCAAGAAGCCTTCGCTCGGCGTCATCACTTCCCCGTTATTAATTGCTCTAGCGATTCACGCGAAGTATCTAATTCGCGCCAATCGATATTCACATTCTGATAATAAATGGCATTCCGCTATAGGCGTCAATGGAAATAGGATGTGTCTCCTAGTGTTGTGATATCGCTCTTGCCCTTCATCGTCGGTTTGTAGTAGACGTTTAAAGATGAGCTTTGCTTCGGGTTAAATCGGCAATGCTATGGTGTTTGAAAAAGATTTCACTTTCCTCGGTGTTGTCCTCATTAAGCATAGTTAATCGCGGTTGATTCATTATCACAAATAGCCAACCATCGCTGCCTATCCCTATTTTGAGCCCCGCCACGGTGGTCTAGAGGTTATGGCACTCGGCTGCTGATCCGAAGGTCGCGGGTTCTAATCCCGGCTGCGGTGGCTGCATTTCGATGGAGGCGAAATGTTGAGGCCCGTGTGCTGTGCGATGTCAGTGCACGTTAAGGAACCCCAGGTGGTCGAAATTTCCCGAGACCTCCACTACGGCGTCTCTCATAACCAAAGCAGGTTTTGGGATGTTAAACCCCACAAATCAATCAATCAATCCCCATTTTGATGGTATTCGATGTGAGCTAACGCCGCGAGAGCGGAAAAAAACTAACGTGTGATGTTCAATATTTCTCTATACACGCTTATGATTTCAGTAAAGGACAGCACCTGTGAAACTGATATGATCAACGTGACGGACATAAACGAAGAATAGAAGACGACTACGGAACACATATAAAAAAAGAAAAAGAGAGAGAGAGAGAAAGACAGGGTCACTTGCGAGCACTCAAGCGAGCACTACAAAACTAAATGTAGGTGTCGTTAATCAAGTTGCGAACCTGCTATTTTGCATTCCTTAGCAAGAAAGAAAAGTATCAATGTCGAACAGCCGACCCCGGAGGCCGTATTCCCCGGTTCGCAGAAGACACCTTCTGCGTGGAGCTGTCGTGGTTTTCTGCGCCCTTTCCCTCTCCATTAGCAGCAGAAACCACTGTTAGGATGGTGATTTTAGTGGAATATGGCAGTTGCCGATTGTGGCATTTCCTACAGGTAAAAGGGCGCCAGCCAAAGCTACAGGTTGGAGTCATCTCAGTAAGACGGGGGGAATTTTCTTAAGTTCGATGCCGATGATCACGGGAATGAATGGTTTTGTGGCAAAGCAGCAAACATTTTACGAGCCACTGAGCACGCGAGCACTGAACGCGTTTAGCGCATCTGTGTCGCTCCCTTGTCACCTCGAGACACCTAACTAATGTTATAGTTCCTTGTAATTTGAAACGGGAGTCTGTTTTTGTTAACTTTTGTTAATTATAGTCATGGTTAGACGCCCGCTCAGTAAAAAGACGTACGCTCCGATAATTTATCACCACCATGCGGTACCACTAACACTGCCCTTCTTTATGTTTAGTCACATAAGATTATTTTTCATCTCATTTTGTCACAAGAGGGGTGAAGACTTGAAGAGGAAGTGCCGCGCAAAGGAACAAGAGTGTTATTCGGCGCTTCTGCCTATAAGAGTTTCTATGCACGCAACGGTAACGTAGCTCGAACCCGGTTTTCTAAAGATTCGTCCGACGGGGCGTGCACTGGGAGGTACGGGACCAATAAACATTGTCTGTGCAAAGGTCCTAACAGCGACCACGAAGAAAACGAGTCGTGGTTGCCATAGGAACGAGACCTGAAAGAGCAGGTCACGTGCAAATAGGTCGTGCGAAATAATGTCTGAGAACGTAACGAAAGACGGAGAAAGAGAGATGATGTAAAAAGTAAATGAGTAAGTAAACAGAAAAACAAACGAAGAAAGAAACAAGTAAAGAAATATATGTTGCGTTTTGTTATAGCTGTGTTTCCGCATGTATTGCTTCGCGAAACAGGGGGGGGGGGGGGGGGGTTGGTAGCTTGAAATATAAGTAGTCTTCATGCGAAATAGTTGTAGGCAAAGCAACTCAAGGTTTTCGTTCAGTGCTTTGGCCTTGCCGTTTTGATATGAAGGCTTTCTAGTGCAACCTGCGCAAGATTTGGCTTTCGTATGCTGATGAAGATAGAACACCAATATCCCGCTCACCTTGTTTTATTACGCCTCACAGCTCACCTTACCTCAGAGCACTATCAAGAAAAGTGGGTCATTGGCCCAGAAATAACAGCACGACGGGGATGTTGACTGTCGAACCGTGCGCTCATTGGGCCACCGAAAACAGGTCATGATTCTCGTACCACCTCTAGCTATGTTAACCGAGCTCCGTAGTTGATATTGCGCACTCGCTCCTTAAGGAATGGGAGACCGGGACCACCGTTCCCGTATAGGCGCACACAAATATCCCTGACCTGGAGGCAGGCAGTCATAATTTTGTTTTCATTGCTTGATCGGTGTCCGCACTTAGTCGCTCCACGAGGGTGCCTCTGCTGCGCAGTCTGCGTTTTCATTCCTGTGCAAGCATAAGGGCACATCACTTCGAGCGTCGCGGTCAATATCTAGGACGTGTTCAAGGGCAAGATGGCAGTGAGGCTTCTATTCCTGGACCGTTCTGGAATGTCAGCAGAGCAATAAAACCCCGCCACGGTGGTCTAGTGGTTATGGCACTCAGATGCAGGATCCGAAGGTCCGCGGGATCGAATCCGGGCCACGGTGGCTGCATTTCGATGGAGGCGAAATGTTGAGGCCCGTGGGCTGTGCGATGTCAGTGCAGGTTAAAGAACCCCAGGTGGTCGAAATTTCAGGAGACCACCAGTACGGCGTCTCTCATAATCAGAGCTGGTTTGGGGACCTTGAACCCCACAAATCAATCAGCAGAGCAATGACCCTCGTTTATTGTAATCTCTCTGAAATAGTGCACTCAGTAGATTTTTGTTCGCGCACTTAGGAGAGTAGCAGTCGGCAGCTGGCGAAGTATTCTTTCATGCGTTCCTCGTAGGATGCAGCTGTCAGAATGTTTCGGTTGCGTTTGTTCCATAGAAGTATGATGAACGTACCGTGTAGGTCTCGTATTTTTTCTTCACCCTTGTTTGCACCTCTTGCTTACTTAAATTTGTAGGCCCAACATGGAGTTTTTACCGGCGTACCACGACTCTGTGAAGTGACTTTGTAAGCTCACAGCAGGGCGCCGTATGATCCGCTAGAGGTCCATGGTTATTTTCGCACGCAACGGCAGACGAACAATGGTTCCGTTTAATATTTTCCGCTTTGGTATGGCACAAAAAGCGGTACTATGGCTCGCCGATAACCACTAGCTGAAGCCCACATCCTACTGAATCTAGATCGAAGCTCCCCGACTGTCGATCGCGTAGCGATGCTGCTCGACATCGTGCATAATTTCTTGGCACTTTAACACAGTAGCACCTGAAGTGCTTCGAAATTACACTCGAGGTTCAAGCTCGTCATGACGAACTGTGCTTCGACGTTTCAACAATAAAATACAGGGAAAGAGAGCACACCTGTAAAAAAAAACCAAAAATACACATGATTCTTCGGAAAGGAGGACGGTTATAGCGACTCTAAGTGCAGTGGGCCTGGAACAGGACATACACAGAAAATTGAGAAACCAGTGGATATATTATTACTGCCTGGGAACACAGCATTACGTCACTTAAAACTCCTAGGAAAAAAAAACAGCTCCCTTTTAGTACACGTAATGTTGACGTTGCTATCATTACAGGGCAAGCCGTAAGAAACGGGGGGAGGGGGGGGCGGAGGGAGAATGGTAGATTTGTTTCATGACCCTCCGAATAGCAATTCTCAGAGCGCCCGTTAGATTTCACTCACTTCCGTAATGGAGGCAACTTCGTTTCTCAGTAATATCACATTCTTGTTTTTATCTTCTGTGAAGGAAGTTCGCAGATGCCCAGGTAGTATATCACCCTCCACATTATTTTCTAGCAATATCAATCGAGACTCATGCATATTCTCGCGGAACCGAACAGGTGTTCTTTCGTTGTTCCTTCTCGTTCCTTCTGCGGAATGTTCTGCCCCAGCGCATCATTAATTTATATAAGTTTATCAAATTGAAACTTAAAAATATGTCTCATTCCACAATATATCAATAAAACGATTAAATGATTGCAACAAAAACTCGTACAGGAGCGCGGATACTTTCCTCTCAAGGTGCCCGAATTCAGTATGCAGAGAAAAAAAGATGTCCAGATTTTTTTAGAAACATTTGCCTTTCGTTCTCATCTTTACCAGTGGTCACACGATTTCCAGTCCCATTTATTTACCCGTTTATTTATCCGAATACACCGTTGATCACTTTGTCTCTTTCTATCTCTACAAGTAAGCGTTATTGATAGTTAACCTCGGCATGTAAGAGTGATTTGTAAGTATGAGGGGATTACTATGCTGTCGCCGCTAAATTGAGGCGAAGCCGCTGAGGCGCATCGTCCAAAGTTAAGTGTCACTCGAACGCATGGGTATTTAAACTGCGGCAGAAGATCAAAGAGCCCACGGAAGTGAGCTACGTCAACGAGACGTGATAGTTAACGACGGGAAAATGATTCCTAAAATCTTGTGCGTCCCACGTTGTGCGCGGCATTTACACTCGTGTAATTCAAGCGAGTTCTATTCTTGAAGACTCGTGTGTCGCGGAACACACGAAGAAAGAAAAAAGACAAGTGTTTTTACCCGTAATGTAATCGAGAAAGGCTTTGCCTTTTTTTTTTGTTTTAATTCTGTATGTTTTGCGCGATGATTTCTTCACACAGATATATATACGTACTATGTAGTAAGGTGAAATAGCATAAAAACTTAAACTCTATGAACCAAGCTGGCATGCCTTGCTCCGAAAATAGGGCTGCTTCTCCGCCGCTCGCATCCGCAACCATAATAAACAACGGAAGCATTCCCTTCCGCTTATAGAAGGGACTTAGGAACCGCGGGTCTTGAAGTGTTTCCTTTCCTTCTAGCAGCACGCCCCATCTTTTATCCGTTGTTCTTTATTTTTTTTGAGGAATCGCTATTCGAAGAATCTTCGCCCTTGTTTATCACGGGCACACGTTAATTCATTTGAGAATATAGAAAAGGTCTTAGGTGAATCTCCAAAAATAGTGAAGAATAAGAAATGATGCTTTACGTGGAAGCTATGCGATAGGTAGGGAGCAGGGCTTCATCATTATGTTACAGGCGCATAGGCATGTTAAATTACTTTCAGTGAAATAACAGATTATTATGAATGAAATCAACAACGCATTGAAGACTAAAATAGGTTGCTATAGGACAGCTTTTGTTTGGTGATGAAAAGAAAGGAAGTCAAGCGTCACATTGGTTCTGGGAAGAGAGCTTGTTTATGGGGTTATTACAGAAAGAAATTCAATTCGTTGTTGACCACCAAAGCGGAAGCATGCCTAACGCGGATGTGTCCGTTAAAGGGGTGGAGCAACTCGACGGCGCATCCGAGAAGACCAGAGAGGACAGCGACAAAAATACATCTGCCCACGTGCGGATTTTACCGAGGAGCGGGCGCAAGGTTGGTGTTGAACAAAAACGAACACGTACAGAAAGCAAGAATGGAAACATCGCACAAATTCCACAACAACGGCCAACGCTCGCCCGCCTAATGCTAGCCAAATGTTGAGCAGGCATGTCGATGCAGAGGAAATGTTGAGGCCAGTGTACACTGCGTAACGTGAGCGCACGTTAATGAACTTCAGACGGTAGAGGTTTCCAGAGCCCTTCACTACGACGGCTCCTCTAATCATATCGTGGTCTTGGGACGTAAAACGCGATAAATAGAACAGTCAAATCCGTGGTGTTCTCATGAGCTGACTGGCAAGTCGGGTGGGTGATAGTTACTGCCAAGACCTTGTTCGTAGCGCGAATAATAGATGGCCTCGCATTCGGCTGCAACTATCGTGTCACTTGTTTGCCTGTCTGTGTCTGCGTGCCTTACTTTCAATACACATTACTTTATACACTTGTTCATATAAGTTTAAAGTTCATGAGTTTGTTAGAATATTCCTGTCGGTATACTTGTATACAATCGTGTTCATCCTCGCGTGCTTTTACCTGCAGCGGCTTTCTAGTTGTTGTGGAGCTTGACTGCTGACGCGAAAAACGCGGATTCGATCCCGGCCACTCTGGTCGCGTTTTCTATTGAGGCGAGAATGCTAGAGACCCCTGTACCGTGCGTCGTCAGTACGCGTGAAGAAACCGCACGTGGCCAAATTTCCGGAGCCTCCATAATCCTCACAATCATATTACGGCTATGACACGCAGAACTAGATAGTATATTCTAAATATTCGCGTGCTTCAGCTGTTCCAGTATTTTCTAGAGTGCCATGCAGGGTTATACGTGCAGAGTCGGGGGCAATGTATCGTCTACATACATTGCAATGGCAATGTATCGTCTTCCCTTGTACGCCTAGTAATTTGGGAATCATCTGATGTTGCCAAGCGATTTCAGACAAGGAGTTAGTGCTAATTAAAAAAACGGCAACATGGGTCGTGTATACTTAACTACTGCCGCGCGCTAGTGAGAAACAAAAAAAAAAGACGCAAGTAGAAAAGTTAGCACAAAATTCATATGTAATCTCTGCTTTGTCGTATGTTGGTAGCTCAGCTTACAGGAATCGAGCAAGGTGGAGAAACGTCTTTTGAAAAGAAAGCATTATTACCCACCCATTTGAATCACAAAACTGCAAGATAATGCCTGCGCGGATTTCTGGGGAAGTAAAACTTCGCAGTGGAACAAGAACTAGTCTGGTTCCTCTATTAGAAACCAGGAACCAACGCATTTCCGGGTTCGGTCTCTCCAGCGATTCAGCTGACAGTAAGGCCGGCAGTTCGCTTTTCGGGCTGTGCTGTATATATATTTACTGCTAGTTTCAAATGCTGTTACTGCTCCTGCATCAGAGTTATTGTGTTGTACAGGTCGAGAGATCAGCAGCTATGTCGCATGATTTAGCAACATAAATGTCTAGGTTAGTTAGTCGGTTACCGTTAAAGCTTTCTGTTCAAACGTTGGGCCCATGACAACATGACTTAAATAGCGTTAATTAGCAGTGCGCATGACTAACCTTTGAGGTTCATTAAGGCCGACGGCCCCTTGAAGCCATGCACTGTACTTTCGCTGACAAATGCAATATGCATGTCTCTAATAACTTGGCTGTGTGTCCTTGCCT